>JACEGR010002309.1:0-132978 GCA_014170235.1 Listronotus bonariensis | reverse complement strand
CTATAATACATAAAAATACTTTAACTTATTCTACATTAAAAAATATCATTATAATATATACTTATATATACAGAGTCATACAGAAAACCTAATAAAATATTAATTAGGTCCAACATAAACACTTAATTAACACAAAGTTTAAAATATAAATAAGAGTAAAAAAATTAAAATCTGTAACTAAGAAACTCATCCAACCTATAGAATGATTTGGAAGAAAAACTTTCTTAATATGATATTTAAATGTCTCAGAGTTTAAATATGCTACAAGCAAAACCAGGTAATTATGAATCACCCTTAACAATATGGTACAACTAAAATTAAATATCAATTCTCGCTAACATAATATTGTAGATATTTTGGTAAATGCACTAAACATAAAAACTAATATTGTCCATATTATAATATAAAAAAATATACATCTAAAACCAAGTCCCAAATAAAAATTACCCTGGTACGATAGGGGGATCATATTGATTAAACCACTACAAACTGTAACAATCTTATCTAATACACAAATTTGTTCATTTCCTACTTTTAGCATGCTTATCGGTAATGGCCCTTTAAAAATCCTGAATTTATTTTTTGATTACCCCAATAATCCTTTCTACATGAATCCTGACATGAGCAATATGTCTAGTAGCCTCAATTTCCAGGGGATGTAGCTGAGTTTTGCCCTTAGTAAATGCTGGAATCACCAATTTTGCCTTTAAAACACCCAATGAATCACCTATTAAAAAACCCCTATCAGCCAAAACTACATCCCCTGTTTTAATATGATTTAAAAAATCTCCCAGCTCCACCATTTGCTTGTCTGAGGTTCGACCTCCCCAACCCTTACTAATGTAACTTATAGTTCCTTGGGGGTAATGCCTATTAAGAATTTAATGGTGTGATGATGCTTGTAGTTTGACCAACATTGCTGCTGAGTTAAATAATTATCAGGTCTCTCAATAAAAACTTCAAAACAGTCTATGATGATTGTTGTTTTTCTTGGAATGCTTCCTTAAAACAGGAAGGAATGTTTGCTTTTGCATCATCAGGCTCAGGCCAAATTATTATTTTTTTTAACCGTCTATACAAGATGTGAATGATATTTTGAAAATATGTGGTGGCTGTAGTGGGAGATATCTTAAATCGAAAGGCCAAATCTTTAAAATGCAAATTTAATCGTAGTTTTATTAAGGTAAGTAATAATTGATTAAATGAAGAAAGAGCTGTAGTAGATGTGGATATAACATATGATTCCACTTCAGGAAAAATTACCTCAATAACAAACTGGTAATCAAAGCCAGTGTAATATTTCCACATTGATTCATTATTTATATTTTCCATCAGGCCCATAGGAGAATTTTCAACTTTCTTTTCTAGTTGTGTAATTTTACTACTTGCAAATTTAAGTTGATCTTCTTTTGTAGCCAATGCATTCATAGTAAGATCTGTTTGCGTAGCACAACCTGGGATAACTTCTTGTTCAGTTTCTACCAAATTTTCCTCAGTCATGGTACCTTCATCTCTCTAAAACAAATACAAATATATATATATAAGTTCGAGCATTTGTCACATAATGAGGGGGTGAACAATAATGCCCTTTGGTTTGAGCTAAGCATCTGGATATAGCAATGAGCATGATTTGATAGTATATATTTAGTTAAATTATAATAATGTAGGTCGAGATATAGGTATAGCAATACTAACATTTTCTTCTTCACCAACATGTCTAGTTTTGCTTCTTTTCTCAGCTCTGTTTTTTCTATCAACATCAGACTTACGCTTTGAATGACCTTGAGAAGTATGGCCCATATGTTGGGATGGAACCCAATCTGGATGATTTTCATCTCTCAGGGCACTTGGTTTACCTAAGTAAAACAACAGATAAATAATAAAACAATTCAGTTTTCAAATAATAGGTAAACCTATGGATATATACCTGTTATGAAATGTTTACTACACACCCTCTGATTTTTCAAAATCGACTCTGTAAGATCTTCCCTCTTAATTGCTGCTATCCACTTTTCGCGACGTTTACTTGATAAAGTATAAACTTCTGGATAATGAACAGAAGTTTGCACAGTAGGGACTCGAAAAAACTCACTCTGTCCCGATCAGCACGGCTTCCACAATCCACCACAATACAGGTTAATGGCATTTTACAGTTTATATTCCTAACACGGATGGGTAGAAAATAGATTTATATTTTGTTTCACGTCAAAAAATCACTAAAATTGACCATAAAGGATGATAGTTTCAATAAAAACACATGAAAATTTTTGTAAACATAAACGTAACCCCAATTTGTGTGCCAACCAGTCGCCATATTGAAAAAATTTGACAGATCGATATTTTTTCAATTTATTTAAATCCTTTCATCACTCTTAAAACACTATATATCGCCACTTTGATATTTACTCACGTTTCGTACAGATAATTCTATCACCAGAATATTACATATTTATTTAACCATAATATGGCCCTGAACTACATTTTTAGGTAAGAAGGTAAAAAAAAAGAATAAACTTATTACATATTCATAATGTTTTATTGCAACCTATTGATATCTAACAGCGGAAATTACTTTATTAACAGAAACTAACCAGCAGGTACGAATTCAAGGGAGAACTTCATTTAATGTATGGATTGGTATGTGGAGGAACAAAATTATTGGACCTTTCGTTTACGAAGGTACCTTAACTTCCGAACGATATCTAAATTTGATTAGGAATGATGTCTTAGACGCCCCAGATAATCAACCTTTGGCAGTATTTCAAGAAATATGGTGGCAGTAAGACGGAGCTCTTGCCCACAATGGAAGGGAAGTAGCTCAATTCCTTTACCATATATTTTCTAATAAATAGTTTTGCAAGATGGCTCGCTAGGAGCCCAGATCTTAGTCCCCTAAATTATTTCCTTTGGGGATATATTAAGAACTGTTTATTTAAAAATGCACCTCACGACCTTTAAGCACTACGACAACATTTGATAAGGGAAGTCGCTGCCCTTCCTGTGAGAACAATTAATCGAGCTGTATTAAAAATACAAAGCAATGCAAGAAAATGCATTGAGACGGAAGGTTATCTCTTTGAACACCTATAATAGTGATTAAATTATGTTTATTTTTAATATGGGCATCAAAATAGTATTACAAATTGTTTATGTAAGCTGATTTGTTGTCTACCTTTTTGTATTTTATGTCTAATATTCATGAAATTTTCGGTTAATAAAGTATTTTTCGCTGTTAGATATCAATGAGTTGCAATAAAAAGATTACGAATATGTAATAAGTTTCTTCTTTTTTTTTACCTTCTTACCTAAAAATGTAGTTCAGGGCCGTATTATGGTAAGATAAATATGTAATATTCTGGTGATGGAATTTTCTGTACGAAACGTCGGCAAATATCAATGTGGCGATATATAGTGTTTTAAGAGTGATGAAAGGATTTAATTAAATTGAAAAAATATCAGGTCCGTATTTAAAAAATGAAGTTGATGATGGTCGCCAGAAGCCGAAACGTCAGATTCAATATTTAATCACACTGAATTATAGAACAGAAAAATTGGCCATGAAAACGTGTTTTTCATTTTGAGTAATCTTAAGAAATATAGCCAGAAAACAATAGAAACCAAAATTAAAAATTCCGGTTTTTTTCGAATATCTTCGGAAGTACTCGGAATTTTTTAAAACGCAAAACGGCATTTTATTGAGCATCAAATTGCGCAACTTTGCCTCCATTTAACCGATCCTGTATCTCTTACGGTTTTCGAAATCCCAATGATGAGCGTCGAATTCGAGCCACCCTGTACAGTAAATATTTGACGAGATGTAGTCGTTTAAACTCTTTGCGAACGAGCACCACCTTTTAGAGCCCTTTAAACTAACTGCATTTAAAAACCAAGAGATCTTAAGGAATTTCACTTACAAAGCCTCGTAGCTCTTAAAAAATCCTACAAAAACTTTTTTTAATTTTTTTTATTGATCAAAATGAAGAATATACAAAAAAATAATAAATTTTTCTTTTAAAAATTTGAATAGGCCACTTCGAAGCATAATAATCTGCATAATATTTTTAAAATTATTCGGATGCAAACAAAGAGTTTTTAGTCTTAACATTCAATATTTATATTTTGTACAAAGACAATAATGTTTCGTATATAAATAGAGTTGGAGCACCCTGTATATTACCGATTGGGGTAAAATATTTTATTTTTGACTATGCGACCAGATTTTGCAAAATAATTTTTGATCCGTTTGTCCTCTTATAACACCTATTCTAGGACACATTATTCATATAAATTATTTTTATAAGTAAAGTTATAATGAACACTGTCATTTTTGGATATCAATCGCCAATCTTCCTTTAAATTTAAAGATAAATCATAGTTACCAGTAAGTCTATCTCTAAAATACGCTTTTTTTACATGACATATTTATTTTAAAGCATATATGTATAGAAACTATACAAAATGTTTAATCATGCAAGACACAAAGCAAGTTGATTGGAAGCGTATAAAAGGCAATTTGTAGCTCCCATATGTTTTGTCTAAAGAGGTCCGTAGATAAACTGTAAATAGGCATAAAGCAATTTATAGAATGTCTACGTTCGCAAAGAAAAATTAGGGTATTTTTATAAATTTATAAAATTGATTTTTTGAGGATTTATTTTTTCCTTAGGTTCTGTATTATCAAGCAATTTGAGCTTTTGCTGTTTGCTAGTTATAATATCAGTTTCTTCTTTAATTTACCGAGCCGTTTACCAATTCAGTGTCATGTTAACCGTACTCATCGAAGTGGTTTAAACCGCATTTAAAATGGTAATTTCAATATGAGAGTTAGATAGAGATAGGTACTCAAATGTTTTTAAAATGTTTTAACACGAAAAAGCGCCTTTAATTATTTGACATAGTTTTTAAAGCACAAATTTCTAATATAGAGAAATATTTTTTACTTCAAGTGGATGCGCAAGCTATTTAGAAATTTATATTAATAATATTATATGTATAGATTGCATAAAATAAAGCAGTAGTATACAGGGTCCTGTAACTTTACCGACAAACTTTAAAGGGTGATTTTACAATGAAAAATAAGAACAAAATATTTTATGAACATATGTCCTAAACGTCTTAGTTTACATTGTGGAAATTTTTTGAAAAATCATTGTTTTTTTATAATAATATTATTTTTAATTTTAGGAGACGTATCCTATTTATTAAAAGACGTTTTTTGACATACAAAAAAAACTAGTATGTGGTCTGTAAGGGGTTTAGGGTAAATATAAAAAAAATAGTACTTCCCTGCATGTTCTTAAAATAAAAATAACTTAGGGATATTTGTTTAGTTTTGCATTTTTTTACATTAACATTGTGTAGGTAAGGATACTTTTTCAACCAAATTCATATTTTTTAAATACCTCATATACCACTGAAAATAATGAATAAATGATTGAATTTTAAGTTTTACACCATGCACAGCTTTTTATAAAGATTTTTTCGTAAAATTAAAAAAAATCTCCTCTTTCCTGATATGTAAATAACTGTGGTGGACACGCTGTATAAGTAATATGTAAATAATAAAACAATATAAATGTGGGACAAATTTTACAAAAATAAAGAAATAAATTTACCTAATAAAAATAATAAATCTTTATAAAAAAGATTTAAGTCCAAATGTTACAAATTATAAAAAGAACAACTTTAAAGTCAGTTACAAGTTAGCCCCGATAACTTAAAAAATAGAAGTTTTTTTTTTACCAAAATTCACCTTTTTTTTACTTTTTACTAAAACCGGCAATAAGTCCCGTAAGTAACTTATATGTAAATTAAAAGGAAAAATAAAATGGTACAATCTTTGTCGAAAATTAAAGATTAAAAGTAAAGTTAAATTAATTTCAGGTATTTTTTTATTATTAATATTTTTAGTGTTAATTTAAAGACATTAAAAAGATTATGTTTACTAAAAACTTAGGGCATTATTAAATTTATGTTTTTTTTGGGTAAAGTAACACATCATTATTATTTTGGATTTATATGACTAAAGTTTGTTCAAGGTCAGATATGGTCAGTTATTCCCCGAAAAGGGTAACAGCTTACACAAATTCTTGAATACTACTGAGCAGATAGTTAATAAGATAAGCGCTGCCTTGTAATTCAAGAGTCAATAGCTTAAGGCTGGGTTTCTGGTTAGGACTGATTATTTTAAGACCGTTGTCGAAGTCCACAATAAACTATATATATTTCCTTTATACTGGCCATTGTGGCAACTAAAGTTAACTTAACAGCAATTTAAAGGTCGAATGAATTAGATACCCAAAACTTTTTGAGTTAAAAAATTACATTTTTTATTAAACCTTTCTTTTTTTAGTAATGTACCTTTACACACAAGTATTATTTTTCAATGTGTCCCAGAATAGGTGCGACAAGAAGACAAAAATACCAAAAATTTTTAAATTTTAAATCGACATTTTGGGAAAATCTGTCTTGTGATCTGTAACTAAGAAATACAAAATTTTACTTTTATTGGCCATATACGGAGTGAGTTATTTTTTTACATTACGCCATTTAAACATTTTTAAGATTTTTGTCAAATTCGTTTTGTCTTGTCGAGTATTAAAGTGCTAGTGCAAAAATTTATGAAAAATTATTAAAACTTTAAATTTTTTTTATTGCTTTAACATTAAATTTTGTAATATTTATTTTTTACAACATATACCAATATATTTTTTCCTATTTTTTAAAATAAAAGTACTTTACTCCCGGAAATTTTTTTATATTTTTACCCTTAAATTGCACTGTATAATAACAATTGGAGTACAATTTTGTATTTTCTTTTTACCTTTGGAAAATCTACGAAGTCAATAAGCCTAAATACTAACGTACCGTATTTGTCTTTAGCAAGGTAAGAGGAAGCTTGTTAAATAGGAACTTAAAAACTTAAAAATATGGAGAAAAAGGGAAGACCTTCGCGGGTAGTAGGTTCCACAATCTAGAAATTCTAGAAATAAAAGAACAAACAAAGTGAGAACTTCGAGGCCTGTCGAGTTGGACCGTATAGGGATACATACGTGTGGCACCTCTAGTTTTTCTGTTGGGAGCTGCAATTGGGGGAATTATACTAAACAATTTCTCGGAGAGGAAGCCAAATAAGTGTAAATGCTTACGTCCGCAAAGATCTGGCTTGTGCTCGAGTTTCCAATTTTGAATCGGGTAGGCCCGATATCCTTTGACTCAAACTTTCCCTTAGGTCTTTTACCAAATTTATCTGCTTTTGTACCGGTCCCCATCTAATAATTTCTATGTCGAATTCTTTGACTTTCTTTTAACAAAGATCGATAGCATAATTTCTCAGTTTCCATCGGCTAAAGTAATCGTGCTTGGCAACTTTAGTGTCCAACTCTCTTACCAACCTTATTATGGAACCTACCTACTTTCCTAGAGTCCCAAATCATAATTCAAATCCCCTAGATCTTTTTTTACCACCAACCCCGAACTCTATTAAGCATCTGTCACAGCTCCCCTAGGTCGCTCAGATCATGGCTTAGTTACTATATCTTAACCTGCACATCCCGAGGTAAATGAATGCATGCCACCTTGCAAGGTATGGCACTACAACTCTCAGCCGACTAGGATGGCCTGAGGGACTTCTTCGCCCCATACCTCTGGGATTCCATCTGCTTTTCTTCTCGTAATACTTCGGAAATTTGCAGTCAACTAACTGAATCAATTCAATTGGGCATTGAAACCTATATTCCACAAGGACCTCAAACAATTCAATAACAAGCCAAAAGATTCCTTCGACGATCGTATTAAAAACAAAGTTCTTTCTTGCTTAAATGGCAGCAAATTTTTCTGGTCCTTTGCGAAAAACATAAGTAGGAATTTTTTTACCAGTTTTTTCCGCCACTAACTTTGGAAGCTGAAATTATTTCTACCGCCCCGGAGAGGCAGAGCTATTTGCTAAACAATTTGCTGCCAATTCAACCCCTTGACCCTTCCGTAAATCATTCAATTCCAGTTTTTACCCCAATTCCTCATAAAATGTCCGATAATATTTTTAAGGTGAAACACATTAAGCGTATCCTTTCTTCTCTTAATACCAAGAAATCGTCTAGGTTGAAAGGGCATACCAGCAGTCATTTAAAAAAATTGCTCCAGAACTTGCACCAATCTTAACTCGGCTCTTTTGAATTTCTTACGACACAGGTATCTTTTCGAGAGCTGAAAAGCTGCATGTGTTCAACCTGATTTCCAAGAGAGCATCTAAATCTCTTCCATTTAACTATAGACCAATTTCAATTCTCTCAGTTCTTTGTAAAATAATGGAAAAATTCATCAATTCACAAATCCTTCAGTATTTACAAAAACACAAAATTTTGCATGACAGGCAGTATGGATTTCTGCCACAAAAGATCTACAGCAGATATTCTTTTATCACACTGCTGGAGTAAGTCTCTTAAGTTTCTAGGTAAGTCCCAAATCGTTGCTTTTAATATCTTAATATATCCAAAGCTTTTCACCAGGTCTGGCATGCCGCACTTCTTAATAAACTTCCCTCTTATGGTCTTTCAACTAAACTCTGTACTTGGCTCTCTAGTCATTTATCTCATTGACGTATATCAGTTATTGTGGACGGCAATTCTTCAAGCTTTCACCAAGTAAATGCTAAAGAGCCTTAGGGCTTAGTTTGGCACTAACATTGTTTCTTTTTTACATCAACGACCTTCTCTCGTCCACAACTAATAATTCCAATCCATAGTTTCGCCGACAATAGTACCCTTCACTCCAGTTTTCAGGTTCCTAAACCCATCACTAAATCTGATTTGAAAACAAACGCAGAGCGATGCAGATATCTCTTTCGCAGGATCTTAATTTAATATTGGATTGGGGCGCCAAAAATTTTGTTTATTTTAAATCATCCAAAACACAATCATGTTCCTTGTCGCAAGAAGAGTCATCAAATACTCATATTCCACTTATAAGCGGCCAAGTTGTACAGAGCAAAGACACCTTTAATCTTTATGGGCGTCTCATTGGAAAGTAACCTTAACTGGCATAAACACATTGTATCTATAGCCACGGCAGCTTCAAAAAAGCTTGGATTTCTATTTCGAGGCCAAAAGTATTTTTCCCTTCTAATTTATACACTTTATATGTATCCCAAATCGGACCTCCTTGGAATATTGTTCTCATATCTGGCGCATGGCGTTCCCTACAACCCCCAATATTCTTGATTCCATTTAAAGAAGAGCTATTCGTCTCATTAATGATCCTTTACTTACAAAAGGCTTCCCTCTTTGGCCATCGTCGGGCTGTGGGGGATTTATCGCTTTTTTATAGGTACTTCCATGGCTTTTGCTTTGAGGAATTGTCCAGTATAATGTCCACTAACTGTTTCCAGCAGAGAAACTCGTGGTGCCACGCGTATGAATGCTTATACGACCCAACTGGACAGACCCCGAACTTTGTTCGTTTTTTTATCCCTAGAGTTTCTAGAATGTGACCTGCTGAATGCGGAGGTCTTTCCTCCCCCCAAATCTTCAAGTATTTAAGTCTCCTGTCAACAAACTCCCTCTTACCTCGCTTAAGACACCCACGGTACCTTATTATTTTGGCTTTAAACCTTCGTGGATTTCCAAAAAGAAAAGAAAATGATTGTGTTGAAGCTCTTAATAGGTATTGAAAGAAAACTTTTTTAAGCCAGAGGTATTTTAGCGAGAAGAAATAAAAAGCTAATTGTTTTATAAAACTAAAACTAGAGTATATGAAACTATAATTTTCTTTGTTATAGCCAATTTAAGTATATAAAAAAAATATAAGGTAAAGAAGATTTTTGATAAAGCCCAACTACTAATAAAATTAGTAAAAACCGCCTGTGATAATAAATCAATGTGGATTTTTGGTGGCATTTAAATTGGTAAATAGATGCAACCACCTGACGGCGGTTTTCTTCTTATAATTGAGCAATGCCTCTAAGGGTTGTTTAGCAAAGTGCCTACAATAAAACCTGATGTAATATAAAAATTATTTTGTTTATCTTTTCTTTAATAAACTTAAAATATTATGATTAAAGAAGTGGTTTAACAACAAAAAATTGAAATTTTGTTTTTAAATGTAATCAGTTATTTTTGGATCAAACAAAATATTAAATAACAAATTATTTTTTGTTTTAGAAATAGTTTAGTAAAACTTTTATATAGCTGTAGAATTAATAGACTAAAATTTTTACTTTTTATTAAAAAGAGCCAATCAGTTAGTCGTGATAATAATTTTTATTTTTTTATGTTTGGGGACTTGCAGTGATTTTATACCTTAATATTTTGAAGCGAAAAATGGGTTAGTACTTATTTATTATTTATTATTTATTATTTATTATTTATTATTTATTATTTATTATTTATTATTTATTATTTATTATTTATTATTTATTATTTATTATTTATTATTTATTATTTATTATTTATTATTTATTATTTATTATTTATTATTTATTATTTATTATTTATTATTTATTATTTATTATTTATTATTTATTATTTATTATTTATTATTTATTATTTATTTTTATTTTTATTATGTCATTAGCAATAATTTCGTAAATTTATGCATATAGGTTAAGAATCTCCCTGTATATCACTACTGATATGTTCACAAGTTTTATATCAAAATATACCCCTTTCAAAATATCGCATACGTGTTTAAACGATGTTCCTAATGGGCTTGTTTACCAAGAAAATAGAGCTTTAAAAGTTGTGTCGTAAACTTATAATTTTAGGTAAAAGTTAAGTTTTTAGTTCTGGTTAGTTTTTAGTAAAAAAGAATTCTAAAATGTATATTTTTAGTTATTGTGTACAAAAAATTTCTTTTTTAAGAAACTAGCTTTTATATTTTATATAAAGTAAATAAATTAAAATAATAAAATAGAATAAACTTTTCTTATCAACATATACAGTGAGCCTATGTTAGTTGGCGTCAACTTTTTATTAATAATTTTACGAAAAAAAAGGTATTCTTTATAAAAAGTTCTGCATGGTCCAAAACCTAAAATACAATCAACAGATATCAAATTGTGAGTCATCTACGAGGTTTAGCCAAAAATTTAATTTTTGCTTAGGAGTAAAGTACTTAAATTTTTGATAATATGGCAAAAGGTTGTAAAAAGAATGTTTAGAATTAAAATTACTTTTACATATGCAATTTTCTTTACTTAAAAAAATCTGCGAAAATCAAGAAAATTTAGGTTTGTAGATTGTATATTCTTTTGTTTTGATAACAATAAATAAGAAAAGTTTATTTAAAACTTATATCTTTATGAAATTATGAAATTTATTGACATTTATAATGAGAAAAATGTAGTGCACTAATGTACAAACCTAAATTTATACCATTATTGCAAAAAAATTGTTTTCTTTTTCGTAAATAACTAAAATTGCATATTTAGAAGTAATCATTAATTCTAAACCTTTTTTAACACAATTTTTGATATTATCAAAAACACAGGCACTTTACACATAAGCAAATTTTGGCCAAACCTCGTAGGAGACAATTTGATATCTGATGGTTGCCTTTTTAGATTTTGGACCATGCGGAACTTTTGATGAAGAATAACTTTTATTTTTAAATAAATAATAAAAAAATTTCCATATGACGCCAACTTATGTACGTAGACACACTGTATAAGGTCATTACAAAATTTATATGTCGCGAGATTTAAGTACTCGTATTTGCACTGTCATCTAAACTAAACGTGTAGGTATACAAAATGTTTTATCGGTTGTACAAACATACATACATACATTACAAGTTAAACAAAAACTTTTTGTGCTATACAGGGTGATTCAAAATCGGTCACAAAACTTATAAGGGTGATTCTACTTGACAAAATAAGGGTAGAGCTAAATATATTTTTTTCAAAATGTCATTCGTTTTCGAGTTACAAGCCGTCAAAGCTCAATTTTCATTTTGGTTTTTGCCATATTGCATTTATTTTTACCCAATCCAGTTAATATTTGGCAAACAAATCGAGCTTTTGCAGATTCTAAAATTTTAGGAAAAAAGTACTTTTGTTAAATACCACGAGAGGGCACTTTACCTAAAACTTATTTTTGACAGATATCGCAAACTGGGAGCGCCATTTTATAGAAAATCAAAAACTTAAAAATAAGGTACTTTTTATTAAAATCGTTAAACCTCACGTTTAGACACTAATAGACATCAAAGCTTTTCATCAATTTCAATCAAATTACCTACATACATACAGGGGTCCAATAACTCAATCTTACGATTCTACAACAAAAAATAAGAAAAAACTCCATATATACATATTATGTCCTAAACGTCTTAGTTTTTTGAACTACTATTTAGTAGTTTAAAAACTAAGACGTTTAGGACATAGGTTTATATGAAGTTTTTTCTTTTGTTTTCTATTGTAGAATCGCCCCGTAAAGTTTGTAGGTTGAGTTACTGGACACTCTGTATGTATGTAGGTAATTATATTGAAATTGATGAAAACTTTAATGTCTATTGGTGCCTTATCGGTGAGGTTTATCGACTTTTATAAAAGTACCTTATTTTTAGGTTTTTGACTATCTATAAAATGGCGCTTTGCGATATCTGTCAAAATAAAAAGTTATGATGTAAATAAATTTTAAGTTTTAGGTAAAGTGCCGTCTGGTGGTATTTAAAAAAGTACTTTTATCTTAAAACATTAGAATTTGCAAAGCTCAATTTTTGTTCCAAATATCAAATGGATTGGTTAAATTAAAAATAAATGCAATATGGCAAAAAACAAAATAAAAATTGAAATTTGACGGCTTGTAACTCGAAAACGAATGACATTTTTAAAAAACATTATATGAAGCTCTACCCTTATTTTGTCAAGTAGAATCACCCCCTTAAGTTTTGTGATCGATTTTTAAATCACCCTGTATATGATTTTTAAGGTCTAAAATTTGTCAAAGCACAAAAGTTTTTAACCGTCTTTCGACATTAAAATTGTCAATTTAGGCCAACTTAGTTAGATTTAATTTAGTTGCTAGAGTAAGCCGTAGTATGATTAATAACTAAAGTCAAAAATTAAGTATAGTTTTTTAAATTTAGTTAGAATAAGACTTAGATTTATAAGAATCTAGATTTTTTTTGTAAAAACAAAAATATTTCAGGATGGAAAGGCCGTTCTTAGCTGCGTAGCTACACTTTTCAACATATACAGAGGAGAACAAAAAGAAATTTTAGAAGAGGCGAAACCCAAGCCCCGACCTTCATCAGTTTTAGGACCTAGAGATGAAACGTCAGGTAAAAAAGTTTGCTGTTATTTTTTTAATAGTAGGTATTTCCTTAAAATTTTTTTGTTATTTTAAGCAATTAGCAAAGAAGATTATAAGTAAATTTACCTTTGTTTGCATTAAAAAGTTAAATATATATGGACTTGTGAAAAATAATATTTTTTATTTTTTTTAAACTTGGAAAGGCTTGAACAAACCGTGTACTGAGCTTTTAGCTGCTAAACCTATTTTATTTATTACAATTTTTTTACAGTTTTCCTTGTTGTACTTTGCATTTTATATTTTGTTTTGGGGGTTTTAGCTAAAACTACGTAAAAACTGCTGCCAGGGGCGGTCATAGGGGGCCATGATGGCCATGCATGTGTTTTATTTAACAAATGCAATGTTATGATTGAACTTATGACGATGGGAGACTATAACAAATTAGGTATATAAATAATCGAGTATTTTTTACGGCTTTTAAGATAACCTTTTATTGCTGATAAAAATGACAACGCCTTTGTAATATAACTTTTAAATAAAAAAAATGACAAAAATCCAGACACTTCACTAATTTCGACGTAGTAATCTCTATATTACTCTTCTATTTACATTTTTTTTCTATCCCTAATAACAAGCGGCTTATAAGTGCCTGACCAACTTGACAAAGACAAATCAAGTTAGCCATCATAATTAACCTTCACGACTGTTTCTTTTTCTTTTTGTTTTCAATCAAAACCGAGATTGTACAATCAGTTCTACCTCTTTTAGTTACCAATAGAGCAAAAAAAAAAAACAAAAAAAAAAAATTTTTAAGTTCAAAAAAATCTGAAAAATTTTGACACACCCTGTATAACTTTGATTTTTATTATTTCTCAACATTATCATGCTAATACAGTATTAAAATTTTTGCTTTAAATTCATAAATAAGGACGCTATGAATTTTTAAATTTAAACTTATACATCAATTATTCTTAATTTTTTTTGCTTTTTGCATACATCATTTATATATATATATATATATATATATATATATATATATATATATATATATATATAATAATATTCTTCATATCATATATATCCACCATAATTTTGTATCCTTATATATTCATGAAATAAATTGTGAAATTTTTAAAGTTAAAAATAACAAAAAAATCATTTTTAATTTTTGAGACACCCTATATCATTTTTGTATATAATATTTCTCACCATCACATTTATCAAATACCAAGGTTTCATCCCTTTGTTTCATAAATAGTGTAGGAAATTTTTAAATTTTTAAATTAAAAAAATTATTTTAATTTTTTGAGACACCGTGTATCATTTTATTATGCGTATTAATATTCTTCTACATCATATATATTATTTACCAAATTTCATACTTTATATATTTATAAATAGAGTGGTAGGAAATTTTTAAATTTTAAAAAAATAAAAAAATGCGTTTTACCAAAATCATAATTTTTCCAATGTTGACGTAAAATTTATTGACCACCTACTATGATATATTATTTTAATCAGAAAAAAAACAAACAATTTAATTACCTAATCATTTTATAGAGTGTCCTAATAAAAAAAAACATGTTTAGGTCATATGTCAAAAATGACAGCTCAAAAAAATTTTTTTTTAGCTACATACTGGATTCTACGGAAAAGTGTCTTTATAATGTGCAATTAGTGGATTTTCTCGTATCTGTAATAACAACAAAGCTGGGACCTTTTCAAAAAGTGAAAAAATCGAGAATCTGCAAAACATCTCTGGAAACGCTTCGCGATAGCGATGATTTGTTTTTACCATAAATGTTTTCTCAAAGAGCTCGAGGATGGGGTATCAGATTTTTACTATACCCTGCAATGTTAATAAAAACGCACCACATTACTATTTTTATAAAATAAATAACACCTAAAACGTAACCTTTTTGTTTCCACTATAGTCGGACTTTCGTGCATTTGCTAAATTATTTTATTGCAATAAATCTATTTTGAAATGTATTTTGTTAAAATCGGATGAATAATTTACCTTTATAATTTACAACATAAAAACATTCAAATGAATTATTAAATATAAAACAAAATATGTTATTGTCCTTTTATTATCTAGTTTTGTTTTGTTTTTAATTACAAATGGAAGTAATGACAAAATTTTGTTCACAATTTAATTAATACCAATAAACTTGTAAATGTTTTATCATTGCGTAAATAGTTTATTTAAAATTTTGATATTTTTTAATTAAAAAACAACGATTTTTTAATTGACAACATGTGTTTTTTAAATTTTAAAACATAATGTAATAAATTTAAAACATTATTTTTAGATTGGCAATTGGGCCTTATTTTAATATAGCGAAATTAAAAATTAAATTTAAAAAAAAAGAAAAGTATCTTTTAGTACCGGGTGTCGGGATTTCGTTGCAATTGCGGTTTTGCGAACTGTTCTATTTAATAAAACGAAAGATGACAAGTTTTAACATACTGGGCGAATTCATTTTTTTAATTTTGACTCCTGTATTTCAGCTGTCTTGTAAGTTACAACAACAGTGAAAACTGATATTACTGGATATTTTTACGTAGAATTGTTTCAATTATATGTTGTATGATATATGAACCCAACATATGATTTTTCTTATGGAACAACCTGTATATTTTTGATTTCTTAAGTTATAGAAGACAAGAGCTTTCTTAAAATATAATATACCTTATGGTAGTTTTATATTTTTAGGCCCTAAATTATTTTTAATAAATCTTTTTAATTTTGAAATTAAATTTTGCATAATCGGTCATGATATAGACATTATAACAAAAGAAAAAAGTTAGCCTTTAGTCCATAGCCACTTTAGCACATTTTACAGCAAAACCTAAGTTTTAATTTTTCATTTTATATTTTAACCTCCCGAGCACCCCTATTCACCCCTCGGTTTCGCAAGTTTATTTACTTAATCAATAATTAAAAACTAAATATTTAGTATGCGCCAGTGTGTTTATAATCAAAACAGTGTCCAATATCAGTGAGTATGTATCCATATTTCAAAAAAATCAAATAAAAACAAAATGATAAAAGACCATGTATGAAACTGATACCTTCAAAATTGAAATTTCAATAATATTTTTGAGAGATTTCAAACACGGTTTTCTACTATTTTGTGCAATATTAAATATTGTTTTTAAAGTTATGGATCCGTACCTACTGATTTTAAACACGGTTTTAAAAATTAATGCATTAAAGCTAATTCCTAATATTCAGTTTATTAACTAAGTTTACCCTTTACCATTATATTTCGATTATTCAGCTTATTGCAAATTTAAATGAACACAAAACTTACCTTTACTTTACTTGTTTATTCTTTGTGGTAATAGTATTTGTTAATTCCAACTGCAAGTGAGTTGCTATAGAAGTAAATGGGTCAATTAACTTTTATTTGTCCAAGCGCAAAATTATTCTCCCTGGTAAAAAATAGAAAACATATAGGTTTGTTCCAGCAGAATGTTGGAAACATGTTAGCAACAATCGTAAAACGCAGAAATTGTTACAAAAATTAGTCAGAAATGTTGGCAACAGTTTTCTGCTGGAACGAAAAATAAACAAGGCGTGCATACTGCTTATACGACAATACAAGAAAGGTTATGTTAAAAATTGTCAGTAATGTTTGAAGAAAGTTTGCAAACTTTTCAAACAATTTCCAACATGTTTGTAACATCTTAAAACTATTGCTGGAACAACAAACAATTGTATAATGTTAGAAACATGGCACTGCCGGAACGACAAATTTGACGTGCGCAGAATCCGAACGGTTGTAAACATTTCTGACAGCCTGCTGGAACAAACACATTTTATTAATTTCAAGGATCTTATGTTTTCAATTTCTGTTTTTTTATTAGTTCCTCAAAAGATTTAAATTGACGTATTTTACAAGGTACTTGGTCCCCATGCAACAATAGGATCTATAACTTCATATTACTAAAATACACTTCTATTTAAATATCTGGAATTTAAAAAATTAATATTTGGGTATAACACCTATTATAAAAATCATGCCATGTCTTTTGTAAAATGTTCAGTTTGGCATTTTTTAATATATATTTCCAGTCCGTCGCACCACATGTCCGTCAGACAACCGCGATATTTTTAAAATCAAAATATAAATGCCGTTGTGTGTACATTTACGATAATTCGGTATTATTAATAAATGATTACGACCATTCGTCATTTTTTTCTATCATAACTGCGGCCTCAGTCGATCAAGTTTCGCAAAAAGGGTGGTTAGCGTTATTATGTGTTCGTCGGACAACCAGCAGAAATACGTAAGTCATTAATATTTGTAAATGAAATATGGCGTTTAAGATGCTATTTGATCTAAATTTTACTGTGAGCATAGAAAAAATGCCAAAAATAAAATATGTTTTATCAGACAGTTCAAGGTTTAAAATTTTTTTTAAAATGTCCGTCGGACAACCAGTCTCTCTTTATAGCTAATCGGTCAACCGCATATCGATCTTCTCGTCTTTTGGAATTGGGATTCCCTGGTTGTTGGGCACCACGCTGGCTCGATCAGCTTTGACGGCGCTGTCGGTTTGTTTACAGCGCTGCTTAAGTTTTGCTTCTTAAAGGGGATATACGCTACAATTTAAGAAAATTGTTGATTTATAACGTATTCCTTTAAGAAAGGATCGACAATCTTACTCTAAATAAAATAAAAATCTAGGGCACAATTTCGCAAGAAAAGAAAAAGAAAGCTCCTTGAGGTTGCTGGCTTAAAATAATCAAAAACCATGAAATATTTTTTACAAGCCAGAAAGATTTAGGCAAAGAACCGTAAATTTTTTTAATACATTTTTTTAAATATATTGCCGCCCCAATAATAGTTTGCCCTCCTTTGACCAACGCTACGCCACTGATAAATAGTAGTATACAACTATTTATAACGCTTTAAGAACACGTACATAAGTCTACGTTGTAATTTTAACCAGTTATCATACATTTAAAGATTAAACTAAACCAGCATATTTAGAGAATTTAATTATTTAATTTATATAAAATACATATTTATGATCACAAATATATATATATATATATATATATATATATATATATATATATATATATATATATATATATATATATATATATATCTATTCAAACCAGGAGGTTATTGGGGATGAGTCATAAAAGTAATGGCAATTTTACAGGTGAATTCTTTATTGAATTTGTCGACTTTCGAAAGCAGATTGCTTCCTTCCTCGGACATCTACAAAACAATTTTAGGTCTTACAAATTATCCTAAAATATGTTATTTAAAGTTATCTTACCAATGTAGATTTCTTAATTAAACAGAAGATTCAAATCTGAACATGGCAGAAACATCTTAATCAGTTAGACATGAGGTGTTGGTTTGCCAATTTTCAAATCAAATCCTCTAATTACATGGGGCAAAATCCACCTTCTATTTCTTAACTAGTCAGTCACGACTACTCCCACCTTTATATATATTTTTCCTTGTTGTATTGTACCACCTAATTTTAGAATATTTACTGCAGTGTTTTGACCATTGTATTTTGATAGGCTTGGGATGCCAGCCAGAGCGTCAATAGAAATTGCATTATATGCAAAAATTTGATATATAGTTTTATTAAAGGACTACACATACCCCAAGGAATCTATCAAAAAAAAAAATATATATATATATATATTTTCTTTTTATGTTTACAAAATACTTAACCATTAACTGCTATTTAATTGCGTGTGTTAATGCTATAATAATCAATAATTTTTTGGGTCTTTTAAACCAAAATAATTCTTCTGGTCACCACTGATTTTTATGTCACTTAAAATCGATAATAGCAGTTTATGTTTTTTTAATTATATATATATTTTTCATATCTTATTTGTAGGGTTTACATTTCTTTACATTCACACTCAGGATTTATGCCAATATTTGAGTTTTTTGATTGTTAAATTAAAAGAGCAAATAATACTAAAAGTAACAAAATATCAGTTGAAAATTTAATTTTCAGTTGTAGCAAATCTGCAACTCAAATAATACTGAATTAATTCTGATGAAAATTTTCTGCAAAAATAGCCGGATTTTGTTTGTTTGTTATAAAAACTTTTTGATCGCAATCCCGTAGTTTATTTGCATTTATATTGAAGCATTAATTGCTGGTGTAATTTGCTTTTAATCAATAAATATATACAAATTATCCTAAAATCAGCAAAAAAATAGATAATTTGCCTTGTAAAAATTTTGGAAAATATTTTAATACCATTGTTACTATGTTGTTTTTTAACAAAGACTTCTATGGTTTCTGTTCTTGAAGAATTGTCCTGTATTATTCCTTTACTCACGGTTCCCAACAGAGAAACTCGCCGCGCGTATGCATCCCTATACGGTCCAACTAGATAGGCCCTCGAACTTCCCACTTTGTTCGTTCTTTTATTCACAGAGTTTCTAGAATGTGGAACCTGCTACTCGCAAAGGTCTTTCCCTCCCCAAATCTTTCAAGTATTTTAGTCCCGTGTCAACAAACTCCCATTGCGTCGCTTACGACACCCACGTTACGTTAGTATTTAGTATTTTAGACTTCAGTGGATTGTCCAAAAATAAAAAGAAAGACCTAAAAGTCTTCTAGATTTTGTAGGCAAATATTTATTATTCGCCAACAACACAAATACATACGGTCCTGTCACGGCTAATACTTTTATGGCTTTATTGTATGGTTATGTACGGTATTATTTTATCTCAGGTCAAGTCACTTTTAGATCGTGAAAAAAACCATACCAAAATATAAAGATTTAAGTAAACATACATATTTATATCCATATGTTGACAATAAACAACATTTGGGTGTCAAAAAGAAAAAAAATTGTAATTCATTTTGATATGTTTTCTATATTCTAATGAGACTAGCTATCTAAGGGTTGTTTAAGATGAACCTTTCATCTCCGATAATAACTTTTTTGTGCAAACTAGAGGTCGCTGCCTACACTTCTTTAAATGAGCCAATCACACAAAAAGGTTTTCCAATCCTGCAATGCGTGATGTCATTGGCGAATTCATTTTGCTGAGTATGTTCATGACCACGCCTGACTACTCACTCCTTAGTACCGCAAAAAGCCGAGCTCAAATCTCGGCACCTCAATCGTCATTTTAAATCGCTCTTCACATCACAGTTGGCAATGGCAAACCGTGCTTTGTCCAAAGATAAAAAAAACTATATTCTGCCAAATCCCAGGTAGTAAGTTATTTAAAAAATTAAGTGTGTTGTGGCACTACCGCGTTGTCTAAAAGATGCTGTGAAAGGCAAAAACTGCATGTTTCAGTGCTTGGACAACGTTGACGAAACAGGGAAAAACATGGGTTAAACATCTAATAACCCGACACCCACGGTACACTGTACACTTACACCGTACTTAGGTATAAAGCCTTCGTGGGCTGTCACAAAAATATTTAAAAAAATATCTGGAAAACGGTTGCTTGGAACTATTTTTTAAAGTAACAGATACACATTTCGTGTGGAGAAAATATAAAAGAGTTTTCAAGTTGACTTGGATGGTATATACAGAGTAGGACAAAAAACAACCGAAGTTTAAGAGAAATTTAAAGTAGTGTAGGTAGCGCCCTCTTGTTTACAGAGAGAAATTAATGTCAAACCTAAAAGTGTCTATCAAAAAACCTCTAGATGTTGAGTTTCATAACTATATTTAAAACGTATCAAAAATTCTGGAAACTCTGTACTTTTTAAGTATTAATTTTTAAATATAAGTTTGTTTGGTGAAATCCTAATTATTTACTACAAGAAATTTGTAGTTTTTCTGGGAACTATTATTTAGTGGACACCCTTCTATAAAATGATGGTAAAAACTTTTTTGGTTTTAAAATTATCGAATAAGGTTTAGGTAAACATTTCAAAGTGAATACATTAAATAAAACTAGTTATCCGTATGCACACTTTTTTAAAGTACTTAATAGTAAACGAGAAATAGCAAGCCCCATATGAGCCGCTACTGGTATTAACCCCGTACACCTAGTAAATGCACGATTCTAATACAAATCGTATTAATAAATTAGAAGTACAGCTTTATTCTCGGTATATTGCTTCAATCTGCTTATGTCAGCTGACTTAGACCCACATTTCTCACACCAATCAATGGATATTTTGCAACTATGCAGTTTATTTTGTTTGCAAACTTTTAATCGAATACAAAGTAATAATCAGAAAATAGTATAATATATTTTATTTTCTACATATGTATATGGATAAATTATATAATTTAGAATATTTATTAGGGCAGAACGTAGCTATGCTATATACAGCGTGGCCCATCATATTCGACTCGGTCTGTAGTAGGATAACAAAAGAGTTTTTAAAGAAGTAACACGGGAAACATATTGAGGTCGGAGAAGGCTAGAGTATACCAAAAATTATTTTAGCCTGTGCCTCAAAAAAAGTGTGACGTTCAAAGTTATGTTTTTTTTTTTATTTTTGTTCTGATATTTTGCGATCAATTCTGGATTTCTGCATTAAAAAAATATTCAGATTCAGAGTGCAATTAACTTTAAAGTAAAATATTAAAAAAATATATTTTTTTAAAATTTTTAATCAACTTGTGGCTCAAAAAACTAAGCTACTGCTTAGGCATATGTTTATATGAAGTTTTTCTTCTTATTTTTTGTTTTAGAATCGTTTGAAGTTAAGTTTGTTGCTAAGTTACTAGACACCCTGTATGTATTTAGGTAATTTGAGATTGAAATTAGATGAAAACTTAATGTACCATTAGTGCCTAAACGGTGAGGTTTATCGAGTTTGACAAGATGTACCTGCTTTAAGTTTTTACTGACTTATAAGATCAAAAGCAGCTTTGCAAAATCTGTCAAGCTAAGAGGCTAGGATGTAAATACATGTCGCAAGCAGAGTTAGCCGGGCTGCCTATTACATATTTCATATTTGATTTAGATATTAAGGCAAAGCACCAATGCTAAATAGCATTACTGTTAACGGTTGTTGACTTGCATATTGCAGCAATAGCATCGGATTTCAAAACAGATAATACACTTTTGCCGTTTACCCAGTTAATCTCAGCGCAGCTTAAGGGATTCCTTATAATTGTTTAAATTACATTTCGGGCTTTATTGACATGTGACGAACTTTATCTGCTGAATCTGAAACGATAATTATCTGGTGAAACTCTCGATACTGACACATGTGATAGGTCGTATGTGGCATATTCAACGATCGAGATCAGCGGAAGAAAATACATTAAAAAGCACTTCCTTATAGTATAGGAAGTTATGTTTACGCTTTTAAAGGCATTTTCGAGCGCACTAACAACTTAAAACATAAATATCTTTGTAATAATGTGGTTGACTCTATATATCATCACATCTTTGTAAAGCAACAGTGCTCAGGCTATTAATTGAACAAAGAGGCGCCTAGGCTGGACTTGTTGAGGCGCCAATTTTTTAAAAAAAGTTCCTTGTCTGTGTTACACCTATATTTTGGCATAAAAATCTGTGGATTTTTTTTTGTGTACCATTAGTTAGCGGACACCGTGTATATTTTTAACTCTTATTACAAGTTCTAAAGGTCGAATTTTAATTATCCAAAATGATTAGAGTTTTATGTTAAAAGCAATTATTTTTAGTTATCTGTTGACCTTTAAAATTAAACTGGTTGGTATTCTTATCATGAAGTACCAATATGGTACATTTTATAATTTTCTAAATAATAATTTTACATTGGTAGTACTAACCTAAAACGAACTAGTTTAATTTTATAAAATAATGCCAGAAAAATCATATCTACAGACTGTTCACGGATGGAGTTTACAAGAGGACAAGTGGAGTAAAAATTTAATTTTTCGAAAAAAGTTATTCTTCATAAAAAAACAAATTCTTGTAAAAAAATAAATATGATTCACGAAGAAAAAGTTGATTAGGAGTAAATCACCTTTATTTTTAATTTTTAAACAAAATGTCGTAAGGAAAAGTTATTTAAAATAAAGTGTGTAATCCATAATATTTATAAAACAATTTTTTTAAAACTACATAATTTGGGGACAACTGGATCACATTCGTTTACAGTTGAAAAATTGTGTTGTATAGAAATTTGGAGAAAGCAGGGGTTTAAAAAGCAAATTAAAAGAGTTTTTAGAACATTTTAATATAAAAGTTTAAAGTAATCAATTTCTAATAACTTCAAAATCAGTTTCATGAAGTTTTTGATACCCCTGTAACATTAATGAAGTCATTCAAAATACTAATCTAAATTTTTTTTTAATAGTATTTTGCCTAAAAATAAAAATAAAGGTAGTTTACTTTAAATAAATATATGTTTTCTAAGTTTTTACGTACCCGGTATACAAAATCAACAATTTTTTTCTAAATCATATGTTTTTAAAAGACTTTTTTATGAAGAATTATTATTTCTCGAAAAATGAAATTTTTGTTCCCTTATCTTATTGTAAACCCCATTTGTGGACAGTCTGTATGTATATTTTCTCCATTTTTAGGAACAGAGAAAAGATTAAATTTTTACATATTTTTAATGAATTTGTTATGCAATTAATTGAAGCAGCTAGTTAAATTTTATATTAGAAAATACCAGGGGAATAACATCCTAATTCGGTACCTACTCTATACGTCTGTGTTATCAACATTACCATGTTTCTCTACTACGCTCCAGAGAATTTATAGCTGATAGAGGAGTATAACCAACCCGGGATCATGGACGTAACTTAGCATTGTATTTCGTTTACGACCTGTTTTACAAAGGATGCGGCGGATACGAATGGTAGATTTCCGGTTAAGACCCTGCGCAGTTTTATGAGCCAACTGTCATTAGGAAAAGAGTCACAATGAAATCCTAAAGTTTGCAAAGAAGTTTTAAGTATAATAGACTTTAGAATTTATTTCTGTAACAGAATCTTTTTGAGATTTATGTGTAACCAAAAAAAATCCATTTAACATTTTTACATAAAAGTTAACTTTTTATTTTAATATACGGGGTGACTCTAAAAGGCGCGAAAATTATGCTGCTATAAATTACTGAACCTAAAATATGACGATCTAGCCCAATTTTCCTAAGTCCAAAAGTAGATAATTTGGAGATAGAATGTTCAAAATGTATTTTGGCTTAAGTTGAATTGGACAGCCGTTTTTGGCATATCAGAATTAAAATAGAATCTTTTAGAGTGTTTTAGCTAATTTATAGACGAGAAGCTTAAATAAAGCTATGTCCTAAAATTTTACCTTTTGAGGTGAAAAGTGGTAAAGCATACCTATTTTTTTTTAACTTACCACTCTGTATCTCAAAGGTTAGGACATTTAGGGTTTAAATCAAGCTATTTATAATAATAATAATAATAATAATAATAATATCCTTTATTTCCACAAATCATTGTTACAACGACAAAGAAACGTCACTACAGAATAAATAAAAAAATAGTTTAAATTTACATTCATTTAAAATCACTTCATTTGTTAAAAACAATTAAAATAAAACAAAAATACAGGTGGTGATAAAATCATTAAAAGACATCACAATTAAAATATCTAGTAATAGTTGAACAGATTATGACCAATAATTAAGAAATTTCGTTAAATAGTTAAAAACAATTAAAATGATACAAAAATATAGGTGGTAATAAAATCATTAACAGACATCACAATTAAAATATGTAGTAACAATTAAAATATGTAGTAACAATTAAAATATGTAGTAACATTTTTTAATAACATTTTAAATTCAACTTTTACCATGTAAAGACTTTTTGTAAAATATCTATAATAGTTAGATACAGACTTAAAAAAGTTATTTCGTTTTTAATTTGTGCAGAGTACAATAGGTAATCCTTATAAAGTTTACAATAAAATTGAAAACAAGTTTTAATTTTTTAATAACTCTCTGTAACCAAATATTATAACAATATACCTATCATCATAAAGTAACATACCTACGGATAAGAGAAACCATGGCATGCTAAAATTTTCATACCGCTTTTGCGGCAGGCTTGGCGGCAGGCTTGTCATTTTCCAGTTTACACTTTAAATGCGTCGGTCGAAGCCTCGCCTCGTGTAACATCAGCGGTGGGGAGACACGTAAGCTTACTGAAATGACTAACTGGCGGTATTTCAACGAGAAACTAATAAAATTGTATTGGGAGTTTTCGCATGACCTGTCCGTAAATCGGCTATTCCATGATAACTCTATCATTAACAAAATTATTTATAAAAACCTAGAACCAGAATAAATTTTTGAAACCCTGTGTCTTTGAAATCATTTACTCTTGGACTAAGGTAATTTGGGATTAAATTGTCATATTTTGGCCTCAGGAATTTGTAGTAGCATTTTGTCGCAGCGTTTATAAACACCCTGTATATAGCGTTAACTTTACTACTTAGGCTCGACATTGTATCCAGGGTTCTTACTCTTGAAACTGGGAAAGCGTTCTCATGAGAAAAGTGGGCGGAGTTCTCTAGAAAAGCTTAACTGGGGTATACACGGTCATGCAAAACTGTCACATCTGTCAAAAAAGCCATAGCTCACGCGCAAATTTGACCGTGTGTTTTAAAAACTGCCACATCTGGTTTGGCATGCGACTCGATATCCGAGTTTGATTTTTCGTGGCGCGCGTCGTGCATTAGGACACGTCAGTTAACGTTTCAGTTTAGAACGTCATTTACGGGGTTATATTGTTGGTTTTGAGTGAACAAAATGGCTTTTTGGCGCCAGAAAGATTATTGTGTAATTTTATAGATATGTACCAAGGTATTGAATACATTGACAAAAATAAAAAAAATCTTTTCGCTAAATTACGCTTAAGTTTAAGTTAATCACACGACCAGCTGCCAAAACTGACGCTGAACTGACAGGTACATCTGAATCGTGTGTATCAAAGGTTCATTTGACCTTTGCCTTCATGCAAAAGCGTTTCAGGTTTGCATGACCGTGTATACCCCGGTTTAAATAGGTATTCTTAAACGCAAACGACTGCTCACATCACGCGACTGTAAGGAAAGCAGCCCGGGAAGTTAACGATCATTTTGGCTATGTGATCGAGTCCGTTCTGTTATGCTCGAGAATTAGGACCCTGGTACCTAAGTTGGCCGGTTATTTAACAAAAGATTTTATTTAGTAAGGCCCCTATACCTATCACACATGATATAGAGAGTCACTAAGCCCAACACGGCAAAGTTTACGGACGCTCAACTAAGACTGTTGTCGATTTTTGGCAAATTTTAAATGTATTTGACCAAACAGTTTTAAAAGTGCAAAAAAAAATTTTAAAAGTAATTTACCAAATATTACACCTGTGCTGACTATTTGAACAATCAAGGTCGTATATGTAACGTCAAATTTTTCTTATTTGTCATGAGGTTGTCATTTAGCTGAGTTTATCTTTTTAAATTTAAATGATAAACGCGCGATAATAATATGCAATTTTTGTTTTCCGATAATACTATTGATATATTTTAAAATTTAAATTTGCCAAAAATTGATACCTGACTTAGCTACTACCGCAGATACCTATAGTACGTACTGTCTGGCCAGTAATAAAATGGACTCCATGGTGAGAACCCTTTTAAAACCTTTTAGGGGGTTCGGGTTCTAGTCTTTCACGAATATTCATACCACCATATATAAACGCGGCGCTTTAAGCCAGCCTGTTAATTTTGAAATGTTTGGGTGTCGGACTGGGTCAACGCGTTTTTTGTCAGACAAGTTTACCACAATATTTTACATGCAATTTTTTAACATGCCAAATAAGGTTTCCATACATGAAACAAGTGGAAAACAACCAGGCGGGTTTCGTGACCGTAAACCCTACGATTTTTGTTCCAATTTAAAAAAATTGCTAGTGAAACATTGTGGTAAACTTGCCCGACAAAAAAGTGACGCGTTTGCCCATTTTAACGTCCGAACCATTTGACATTGACAGACTGAATTAAAGCGCCGCTTCCGTATTTAGATGTATAAATATTCGTGGTAATGGTTTTAAAACGCTTCTTATCATGAACTTCATTTCTTTACTGGCCCAGGCACTAACGGTATTTTACGTTTTTCATACGCCGGTGTATGTTTTATATTTTATTATTTATACTTTGTATAAGCTTAAAATATTTTCCTTCATCTCGAATTCTCTCAATCTAACTTATTTGCTCATCTATATATCCATTTAGTATACTATAAACATGGTAGTAAACTTAAAGCAAACATAAATTTTAAATTTTGCAATGCTTAAGTTAATTTTCTCCGAATAGCAATAAAAGTTTCTATCTTGAAATATTCGTCGTAAAAATGTATAAGAAAATAATTAAATAATTTAAATATTTATTTAGCAAAACACTTTTAAAACAATAAAAGTTTTACTTCTTGCTTTTGCAAACATACCCAAAACAATAATTATTTTCTACTTTTTGATGCAGAACACAAATTGGACTTTATTACGCTTCTAACTAACTAACTTCAATATTCCAAATAGCACACCTATTGCTTCGTTATTTGCTTTTTTTCTTGGAAAGAAATAAGCCTTTAAAGTCATTTGCTTTAAAAATATTGATAACCTGTAAAATTTCTAAAAGTATAAGTTACAACTCATTAAAAAAAATCTTACTGTAATTACTGCCAGTACCAAAAAATTAGGTGACGGGGCTCTAAATATAGCGAACTTTAAAAAATGGCGGACTAGGTATTTTTAATGGAGTACTGCAATATGGTTATCGAATGGCAGAGCCTGCTGAGAGGAACTTAAAAAATGAAATTAAATCACTTACAATATACCGGACTATTAAAAATGGCGGACTAGTTATTTAAAATGTAATTTTCTTTTCGGATGTAATGCTAGAATATGGATATCAAATGAATAAGAGTAAATCGAAAAATAAAGTAACGTTACTCTAAAGCTTCTGGCACAAACCGAGCAGCGACGGGACAGCGGCGGAACAATGACGCGTTTTAATACATTAAATCCTTGCCTAGCTTCACGTCGCCGCGCCGCGCCGTCACGCCTGCGAATTTACAAAACCTATACCAGTTCAGTCAGGACGGTGACTGAAGTAGAGAAGTTTTTGCTTGCAGAAAACAGTTACTAAGTCTGCCCCATTTCAGTTTAACAATTGGTTTAAAAAAACTAAAAAAACACGCTTTTATATGCAACCGAACTAAAAATTAGAAAATAATTTTTCATTAAAAAAAATATTGTCATTTCATAGTAAAAAGCGTGGGGTGCATTTTTACTATTTTTCATAACTTTTCCATCATAAATATTTGCAAATATAATAATTATAACATTTAATATATTTATCACCCCACGCTTTTACTATGAAATGACAATATTTTTTTAATGAAAAATTATTTTCTAATTTTTAGTTCGGTTGCATATAAAAGCGTGTTTTTAGTTTTTTAAACTATTAATTATTTTTCATTTTTAGTTTCTGCTACTCTTGACAAAATGGCGAAAAAATTTTTTAATGAACAAGAGTGGCAAATTTTAAAATTTTTCCAACAGATTGCAACTCACTAAAAATTTCTTCTTCATTAAGTAGCAAAGTTTGAAATTTTGCCAACAGATGGCAATCCAGGCAATGTTTGGACCGTTGCCAATATATTGCAACCCACTAAAAAATTTCTTCTTCATTTAATAGCAAAGTTTGAAATGTTGCCAACAGATGGCAACCTAGGTGTTGTTTTTATAATATAATGGAATTTTTCCTGGCGATCCAAAAAGATAACGGGATACTGTTTGCAGATTATTGCATTGTCATGTTTCCTTAATACGTGTGCAAAGTTTCAAGAAATCGAATAGCTGGAAGTTGGTTAAAATTAGGCTCAAAGATTCCGTTACATAGCCAGATAGTTACAACCCAAGTTAATAAAAAGCGTGTTAACGGCATTTATTAACTGTTATTGTTCATAAAAATTGAACACCAATGGTGCAACTAACCCTATATTTTTATTGTTCATAAAAATTGAACACCAATGGTGCAACTAACCAAATTGTTGTAAAAACTAAAAAATTTCTTCTTCATTTAATAGCAAAGTTTGAAATGTTGCCAACAGATGGCATCCTAGGTGTTGTTTTTATAATATAATGGAATTTTTTTCCTGGCGATTCAAAAAGATAACGGGATACTGTTTTTAAATTATTGCATCTTCATCGGTCCTTGACACGTGTGCAAAGTTTCAAAGAAATCGAATAGCTGGAAGTTGGTTAAAATTAGGCTCAAAGATTCCGTTACATAGCATAGATAGATAGTTAGTTTTTATTTAGTTAATGGCAATGCCTAATATCTAATTTTACTTAGGTAGTTTAGGTCAAACTAATTAAAACACAAAATATTCTCAACATGTAAATTACTAAAGTTAGGCTAAAATTAAACTGTAGTTTAAAATTAATCCTTTGTTGTTTGTTGTATATTATGCCCAACCATATGCTGAAAATGTCAAATTTCATTGCGAATTAGGACAAGCTAAAGTAATTCTTGGGGCATTTCAGCGTTATAGAGCAAGCCTTTGTGTCTTTTACTACATGTTTTATAGCTGAACGAAGACAAATTATATGCTGCACCGCTGGAAAATGGGAATGTAGTTGACACCTTAGAATATTTTACCATTGTGTAAAGAAATAAAAGCAAAATATACACAACTGTAAAATTTCCACTTTTACATCTGACACATTTCAAAATATTTTGGTGTTTTCACATTTTCAATCTAAATCTTGGAGGTTCTTTTTAATAAGTCGTATAGAAACAACAAAAAAATTAATATGTTTTTAGTAGTATTTAGCATTAAATTTTTAAATACCCGCCACAACTTTTATTTTAGTCATTGAACGTAGTCGGGCATGCTCTTAGAGCATATGCCTACTAGAGGAAACTTTGTCCCTTAGTTGTGCTATAGCTTATCTAAGAGCGATATGTTTTTCTCTTGCCATTGTGGCGTAAAAGTTGTCTGACGTACTAATAATAAATTATCAGGTTTTTCATCAAAAATATATTATCATAAAAGTTTTTACATTTGTAAATTCTGCTAAACAGACCTTGTTAAATATTCGGGTAAATTATACATGATTCCCAATTTAGGTTTTAAATTAGTGTTGAAAACTTTGAAGTAGGTAATATACAGTGAATTTTAATTAAAACAAGTGATATCTAATCTTATGGGCTTTAACAGTATTTAGTTTTTAAAAATAGCTTTACTAGTTTCCGAAAAAATTACCCTAAATACCAGGTGTCTCTAGCTGTTGGCTCACCCCGTTACTTTTTTTATGTTTTTCATATAACATAATTTAGTTGGTTACGTAGGTACATCATATAAATGTGCATTTATTTACGGTTTTACCTGTTTTTTATCACTTCCGGTTTAGCCGGAAACGATCTTAACTTTTCTATTGTAAGTGAGACGTTTGTATATTTTTACTGATTTTAATAGACCATGACATTTCGGATACAATGATATTGCATTTGCTACTATTACTGAAATTTATTTTTTTAGAGTGTTATTAATGCGATAAAATGCTAAATTTTGAACCAGGAAGTCACCTAAAAATAGATGTGACTATATAATTTTTTGGGATCTACCTTACTTAGATTTTAAAATGTGGCGAAAATAGTAATTGGACCCAAAAACTATTTTGTATTTAAATTGATAAAAAAATACCAGGTGTCTGATTAAAAATACAAAAATTAAAGTTGTTTCCGACTAAAGCGGAAGAACTATAGAGCAACTGAATTTATATAACAATGCACATTTATGTGATATAGCTACGAACTCAATTTTATTTTCATATTTTAAAAAATGTAAAACTTAATGGGTTAGGCATCGGCTAGAAACACCTGGTATTTAAATTAATTTTCTTAAAAACTACGAAACTAATTTTGAAATACTAAAAACTATTAAGTCCTTTTTAAAGGGAGCATCCTTTTACTTCCTTTTCCATTTATTGTTTTATTATGATAACTCTAAATTTTGACACAAAAATGAGTCGCCCAAAAAAAATGAGATGTTTAGAACTTTTTAAAGGTATACAAGGAACGAAATTATACAGTTTGGTTTTTTAAGTAAAACAAACTACACACTAGGTATATTTTTAAAATACTCACAACATGCTCACGGCAGAAAATGGATTTTACTGGTTGATACAGAATATTGTTAAGAAAATTTAAGGGCAGATTCTCACATCCGAAAATAGAAAGTATATAAAATGGGCCCACAATTTTTCGTTTTTAAAATACAGGCTGTTAAACTTTTCAAAAACTATTTTTTTTCATTTTAGTAAAATTGTTATTTAAATAAGTATTTATTCTCGTTGTTTTGGTGGTTATTAAAATACACCTGACGATACTTTCCACCTTTATATGTGAGTGTGTCAATACAATAAAGATTATTGTTATGTTATTTTATTTAGTTATTCTTTATAATTGCTAATAAAACATTTAAAATCTAATGTTTATAAAAAAACGTTCCCTTAATGCTTTTTTATGGTCTAAATATATGCAATTAACTAAATGTCTCCTCTTAAACTTAATGAGATACAAAAAAATTAGAAAATATTAAAGCTGTATTGTTTTTGCCTGATCCAGAGAAAGTACAAAAATTTACACAGTGGCGTACTGTTTTTTTTTTGGTTTTTGTTTGAAATGATTTCTTTGCTCTAAACGCCAGTAGACTTATTAAGTTAGTGATAAATACCTTTCTTAATTCCAAAAATAACATTGCTTAATTAAAACAAAGTTGGGTAAAGAATATTTAAGACATATAAAAAAACATTTTTTCAGTTTTAGTTTAGCACCTTGTATATTAAGAACGAGGGATTTGCGGACCCTATGTTAATATAAACTTTGTTTTTGTATTTTTATAGTAAAATTTGCCCTTAATTGTTTTTCAACAATATTTTGTAACAGCCTTTATAATTCCAATTGTGTTTTTATAAATCTCCCCATTTATACATTTGTAACGTAGCTCGCTCCAATAATCTATAAATTCTATTGTATATAATTAATACAAAATAATGGTTGTTTTAATGTTGTCATCAAGTTGTAAAACGTTATTTTGCAAAAATTCTTTTGAATTTGCTAAGCTTTAAATTTTATGCGAACTAAGAAAGCAAAGTTACTTATTTATTGTATCCATTTTTTTAATATAACACTAAACAGAAATTTGTATGTGGTACTATTTCACATCATGATAATTATTTTACCTTTGGTACATATAAAAATAACTTTTATTTATAAATTTATGCTTTAATTCAAACTCTATAATAATAAATAATAGTTTAAAAACTAAAAAAACACGCTTTATATGCAACCGAACTAAAAATTAGAAAATAATTTTTCATTACAAAGAGTTTGTCACTTCAGAGTAAAAAGCGTGGGGTGCTTAATATATTAAATGTTATAATTATTCTATTTGCCAATATCTATGAGAGGGACAAGTTATGAAAAAATAGTAAAATGCACCCCACGCTTTTTACTCTGAAGTGACAAACTCTTTGTAATGAAAATTTATTTTCTAATTTTTAGTTCGGTTGCATATTAAAGCGTGTTTTTTAGTTTTTTTAAACTATTATTTATTTTTCATTTTTAGTTCGATATATCAATTAGTTAAATGCTCCAGTTTATTCACTAAAAAATTCCTTCGCCATTTTGTCAAGAGACACATAGCATCTATAAAGGAATTTTTTTATCCTGACGGTCCTAATCAGGATACCGGGATACTGTTTGCAGATTATTGCATTGTCATGGGTCCTTGATACGTGTGCAAAGTTTTAAAGAAATCGAATTGCTGAAAGTTGGTAAAAATTAGGCTCAAAGATTCCGTTACATAGATACAACCCAAGTTAATAAAAGCGTGTTAATAATAAATAAAAGCAGTATTTTAAATAGTAGGTTTGGCTTTGTTATAAATAAAGTACAAGCTAATAAAACTAAGGTACACTTAAAAATTAATTTTATAAAACGAACTAGAAATTTTACTGCAAATTAGAACAAGCCAAAGCAATTTAGAGGATTTGTAGGGGTAAGCTTTTATGTCTTTTATAACAAGTTTTATGATGCCCTAAATAAAGATAAATTGCATCGCGGTCGGAAAATAGGAATGTTGTTGACACTTTGGACACAATAAAATTGCTGTATTAAATAAAGTTTTTTAAATATTTATTTCTCTCTCTGGTAAAATAGAATCGTAAACTTCATGCCGGAGATGTTAAAAATTTCGTTATATCTTTTTGGTAATCAATTTTAGGCTATTAACCAATTATAATGTGATATTTACCAATGCGTTGAGTTGACGTTTAATTCATGTATTATACGTCAAAGTTGTCACCAATTCTTACCGCGGTCAAAACCATTAGACAATTGGTTAGTCACCTAAAATTAATGCGTATTTTCTAAACTAAAAGTGACAAAATATACGTCATTGACGTAAGATTGGGAAATTTGAGAGTCAAATATCAAATACCCGTCGTGATCGGTTTTCAAGATTTTAGACATCTCAAGAATTCATATACTTTTAACAATTTCCATGTTAAAGTTGGGTTTATGGAAAAATTATAGGTGTTTTGTGCTTATATTTCCAACTATCCGACTAAACAGACCTATTAGGCTTGCTTTCAGTGACTCCATGTTTAACCTTAAGCAATGTAAACAAATTTTAATCCTAAATCGCTTTAAACAATTTTAAACGGTAAGAGCCGTTTTGTAATTTAATATATTATTAACTATTACTGTTAAGTGTTAGTAATGATAAACCGTTAATATTAAATCGCTTATTGACTTCAATAGCAGCACAACTTTAAAAAATCATTTTTAAAATAAATAAGCATACATTTTTTATTGCTGAATTAAATCCGGGCTAAATAAGCTCCATTTATTTAGCGACTCAAAATGTTAAATTTAGGTTTAAAAAACAGCTTCGAATTGGGCACGAAATGGTCATAAATGGTCAATAAGTGGTCAATTGGTCATTCATGGTCAATTGGATATCCATGCACAAACTTTTACAGCGTGTTTAAAATATCAAGGTCATCAAAAAATTTCAGCGCCTTAAATTAATCATACATTGCTAAATTAAAAAGGATGCAATTAGTCACAAAATGGTCAGCATTGGTCAGTATGATTAATTAACTGGTCAGCAAGATTCAAAGAGTTTGGTATTAAATAAAGTTATTTAAGGACGAGAAAATTTTGAGAGCGGCCCAAAATTTAAAAAAAAATAATTCAAAAACAAATTCTGAAAGCTAGTAACAATTAGATCATTGATCATAGGTATTTAATATTTAGTCAAAGATACTGGAATAAATACATATAAAGTAGGGCTAGTCATTAGAATAAAATTGAGCAGTTAGGCAAAAAAGTAAAGACCAAATGAGAAGAAAATTAGGCGTATAATTAAACTCAGTCAAGAAGAACAAGCTAACAAATTGGAAAAAATAAAATTGTTTAAAAAGAGAAGTACAAGAAATGTTGTAGACGAAGTTTATTAACTCCATGTTAATATTAGCGGGATTTACAACATTTAAAGTAAGAAAAAGCAACAATAACTATTACCATAAAGTAACATACCTACGGATAAGAGAAACCATGGCATGCTTAAAATTTTCGTACCGCTTTTGCGGCAGGCTTGGCGGCAGGCTTGTCATTTTTCCAGTTTACACTTTAAATTCATCGGTCTAAGCCTCGCCTCGTGTAACATCAGCGGTGGGAAGACACGTAAGCTTACTGAAATGACTAACTGGCGGTATTTCAACGAGAAACGAATAAAATTATATTGGGAGTTTTCGCACTGACCTGTCCTCAAATCGGCTATTCCATGATAACTCTTATAATTTCCTTACTCTATGCTATTACTGTAGTTGACAATATACATGGAGTCGTTTCTCCAAAAATGTATGCTGCTTATAATAGCAATAACTAAAGTTAACTGAGAAGGTAGGCTTTAGCACTTGCACTTAAGCAGAAAAAATGAGGCATTACATTAAGTGGGCTCCTTCCTTCGGAGAAGCTTATTATGTTCTTACACACTTTAAGATGATGCCTTGAAGGTAACTAAAAACTTTTTAATTATCTCTGTAATTTAACAATATTCCTAGAAATAAAATAAAACAAAAGACACTTACATAAAGTTTATTAGGCGTAGTTTAAAAAAACGTAATAGAAAAAATACAACAAGAGCCTTCAGTGGTTTAAAGCTAATTTAGTTAGCTTAAATAAATTTAACATATTTAAGTAGTAGAGAGTAAGGAAGTCTTATTAATAATTATTATTTAATTAAACACATTTTCTTTTATTGAGCTTAAAAACATATTTTTTGAATACCATAATTTTTTTACTTAATAAATATTTTGGTTAATTTAATCTATTATGATTTAGTACGACCAAAATCACGATATTAATAAAGATTATAAAATCTGAAGAGTAAAAATATCTTTTGACCTAAATATATATTTTTTATTTCTTAGTGTTATGTTTATGTATCTTCTTTAACCACTGTGCCAAAAAAGCATTTATGAACAAAACCGTTTATCTGCTATTATCGGACAGCCGTTACAAAAGCAGGTGTTAAAGTGGCTTTTCAGATACCCTGTTGCCCTTTTCCCTTTATTTAATTAAATACAAAGGCAGCTGAGAAAATTCCGTTTCTTTTTCTTTTGGTAAATCAAATAAAAACAAACAATAATAGCTTCTTATTACAACCACTTATCGTTATTATAGATAAAGCAATTTTTGATTCAATAAATACAGACTGTTACAAATTCGAGGGCCAACCCTGGAATCTTGAAAACGGAAAGAGATACAGGGATCGTTCCAAAGTTTCGTCTTTGCATAATTGATTTAAAAAACAAATTAATTTGTATATTAATTTTAAATCCAACTACATATCATACATTTATGCGGCGTATTGAACCAAAGAACTCATCCACTATTTCAGTCTTTAAAAATTATGCTAAAGCTAAAAACTTAAATGTGCCAGCTTTAAATTATTTAAAACAAAATTTTAAAAAAATAGTACAATTTAAGACCCATCATGAAAACAATAACACAAATAAGCTTTAGTTTAAAGGTATTAGAGAAATATTTCACAGTAAAATAAGGACAGGCACTAATAACACCGGCCTTATTTTGACATCTGAGCTTGCGCAGATACATGGTGGGATAAGGACTCCCTTAATAAGGATAGTGCCTGGCTTTATTTATGTCGGTTTTAGGTCGTGTCTTATTTTGGTCTTATTTTAACTTCCGAACTGTTCATGTAAACCAAACGCCAGCACAAAATCCAAAAGTTATTAAAAGTAAAAATACTTAAAACTTTGCTTTTTCAAATGTATTTCTTAAATTGAGTAAAACAAAACCCTACAACACAAAACAATAAAGAAAAACAACTAATTTTTTCCCCTTTTTTAGGTTAATGGTTCTGTCAGCATGATTTGCAAACACTCTAAATTATTGATACAAGCACTATTTAAATAAGGCTGGTATTAATAATTCCCGAGCTTAATAAGACCGAAAATATTGATGAAGTAGCGGAATGTCATATTCCATTTATATATTAATAAAAATACGATAAATACACTTAAAAACATTTATTTGAAATCTGTTAAAGATTATGATTATTTAAAGTAAAAATGGTTACCTTTTAATGTTTTTTTTTGTAATATATTCTAATAAAACAAAATAACGGCTCTATCTAGTGTATTTTACCTTTGTAAGATTTTTAAAAACATATTTTACTGTAAAAAGCGCACTAACCGGTTTTCTGAATATTTTAAATTTAGGGCCTGAATATCCTAAAAGTCACAAAAAGCCATTTTTCCTGATTTTTTGAGTTAATGTAAAGAAATTTTTTCATTCATAGTCGTTTTTAAAGATAATTTATTAAAAAATTAAAAAATTCTTAATTTTCTTGTGCAATTAGCGGCTACTGAGATATTGAATTTAAAATACAAAGATCCTTTTACATTCAAAGTTCATATCTCAGCAAAAGTGGTCGTATCGAACTTGGCATAATAAAGCTGAATGGACAAGTTATTCGATTCATATAGGGGTCAAGTTAGATTTTTTTCCAAGATTTTTAACCAAAATAAAAAAAACCAAAAAATACAAAAATAAATCTTCCTGGTATTCATTGGGATTGCGCGGTACACGTTGCTTAATTTTTTTTATAATAAGATCTTAAAACTAGAAACGTTAAGCTTTAAAAATGTCTTTTTACAATTTTAGTACGAAAATTTGTAAGCGACAAACAGCCACTTAAATTGAAGATATGTTCTGTATTAGTTTGGCATATTCATTAAATAGATGTAATTTATTTGAATACACGCCACGTCAGAATAAAAACCAAAAAACAAAAAAATAAAATAGGTAACTAAACAACTAAAAACCGACCGTTTGGTGGCAAGTCTGCCACCGTTGTATGTACTAGGGTGGCTTAAAAATGGCTTGTTTTCAAATTAAAATAACGGGTATTTTTCAACTACAGTACCAAACTTAAAAGGTTGATGTCTTATGTTTTTTATGAAAAAAGTTCCTATAAACATATGTCCGGAGTTGCTTTGTTTCTAAGATACAAGGCGATAAGTATCTTTTAAAAGTCTGTTTTTTGTTAATATCTTAAATACAGAGCCAGATACAAAAAAATGTACTACACTAAAAAGTTATATTTTCAGTTGCTTTACCGGAAAAAAATTTAAAAAGTACACCAAAAAGCCAGTGGCGTACAGTAGGTACAACAGCCAATATTATTGAGAGAAAAATGTACGCCGCTGGCGTTTTATGTAGTTTTTATATTTTTTTATAAAGCAACTAAAAATAAAACTTTTTGTAAAGTACATTTTTTATCTGGCTCTTTCTTTAAGATATTAAAAAAAAACCGGAAAAAATAATTAACGCCCTGTATCTCAGAAACGAAGCAACTCTGAACATACGTTTAAAGGGCTTTTTCTTCATAGAATGACATAATAAATCAACCTTTAAAGTTTGATACCGTAGTTAGGAAATAACCTTTATTAATAATTTAAAAACAAGTCATTTTTAAGCCACCCTGTACATCCAACCTTTAAATATTTTTGGGAAATAGCTATTTGCGTTACTAGACCGGAAAATGGTATTTTACGGGTCGACGAAAACATTTACAGGGGGCGAGCCGTAGGCGAGATCCTGTAGTTTTGGAGACCCGTAAAATATTTCCGGTCGGTATCGTGCATAATTTTTTTTTTATTGACCGGAAGATTGAATTTCACTCAGTTTTTTTAAGCGGAAAATGCTATTTTACAGGACTAATTACTTTCCAGTTCCTAGTTTACTTTCCGGTCTCTCATTTACTTTCAGTCCCTGATATCAAAAAATCCTGTGTTAGCCATGACAAAAATTGTCAGGATTCAATTGTTACTATTTGACAGTTCAAGATATTTGTAAAGTAAAGAAATCATCATTTTGCCAAAGAGCTGGAGTCAGACATGGAAAATCCAGATGAAATAATTGAAGCAGCGTCCTTATTGTCGTTTAAATATAACACTAAAAATTTACACAGTTTTTCCGGTCAATTAAAAAAATTATGTACGATACTCCACCGGAAATAATTTTTACGGGTCTCCTCAAAACTACGGGACTCGCCTACGGCTCGCCCTGTAAATGTTTTCGTCGACCCGTAAAATACCATTTTCCGGTCTAGTAACTGTAAATACCTATTTTTAATTGACCGGAAAAAAACTGTTTTAAATTTTAAAGTGTTCTGTTTAGGCGACAATGCGAGACTGCTTCGGTTATTCATCTGGTTTTCCATGTCCTGACTTTCCATTTTGACTGAAATATTGCTCGCGGCTGTGGCGAACGGTGGCTAACAGTTGAACTTTCTACGACATTTTTGTCATGGCTAACAGTTTATCGGGGACCGAAAGGCAAATGTTTCCAGAGAATACTAAGGACCAGAAATGCGTAGTCCTGTAAATAACATTTTCCTCAAAAAACAGTGGAAAGTCAATTTTGTCAATTAAAAAATGTATTTTCTAATAAAGCGGAACTTTTACGAAAACAAACTTTTTTACAAAAGTTAATAATTAAAAAGTTCCCCATTTGGTTAGAACTTCCGAATACACACTGTATTGAAGGCTAATAAACGAGATTTAAAGTTTATTTGACACAAAGTATTTTATACATTAAATTACTTGGTTTAAACCGATATCAAAAAACAAAGCAAAAATACATTTTAAATACAGCGCTCGTAAAAAATATCATTGATCATGTCATCAACGCCTCCTGTGGGCAGTGGATAGCCATTCCATTGTTAAAAACAAATGCATCTAGTTAAAATTCGCCCAATAATAATATTGGCATAGTGTTACATTGGGGCCGTTGTCGCTACAAATTACACAAAAAAACAAGTTACCAATTCAAAAAAGATAAATTAACTGTGTGTGTTTATGGGCTTTTACAAATTTTCAGTTTATTCAGTTTATTTAAGCCTCGTTTTTAAACCATATCATTTTATAAAGTATCATTGGTAATAGCACCAGAACTAATTATTAAAAATCAAACAAAGAAAGTATTATAATTAGTAATAAAAAATAAAACACTAACATTTTTTTGTTACAGTTATAATATCGTATATCGTAAAATCACAATTGAGAGTAAAGTATATCATAAGAAATACCAAACATTATCAGCATGACTTGTGTATTGTGTTTTCTTTAATGAAAATCATAAAATTTGGCCAATTTATTTTACAAAGATGTGTAAAAACTATAATAAATTATTTTATTTAAAAACCTATTTATTACACAGCTCCACAAAAATAAAAGTTGGTGGTCCGAAGGACTGGACCATGGTTTCTCTATGTTTTTAAGGTTGGTTTGACCCTATCAGGTCAGGGATAAGGTCATTTTAAGGTCAATCACAGACCAACAAGTAAAAAAGCGGAAGGTCCAAAAGATCAGACCATGGTATTTTTTTGTTTTTGGGGTAGCTGAGTCCGAATCTGGGGGTAGGTTTGACCCCATCAGGTCAGGGTCAAGGTCGTTTTAAGGTCAAATCATCAAAATTCATTGAAAAGCGACCACTATCATGGTATTTTTATGTTCTTGGAATCGCTAAATCCAAATCCGGGGTCAGTTTGATCCCATCAGGTTATGGTCAGGGTCATTTCAAGGTCAAATCAATAAATTTTATTGAAAATATACCGCAGTCATGGTATATTTATGTTTAAGGGGTCGCTGAATCCGAATCCTTGCACAAATTGACCCTACAAGATTGAGATCAAGGTCATATTAAGGTCAAATCATCAGAAGTGCATCAAGAATCCATGATATTTTGGGGTTTTTGGGTCGCTAAATCCAAATCCGTAGTCAAATTGATCCTCCCAAATTTGGATTAGGCGACCACAAAAACATAAAGGAAAAACGTTTGTGGTTTATTTTTAATGAATTTATAAAAAATGTTGATTCGACCTTGAATGACCTTGACCAAGACCTGATGGGGTCTCCGGATTCGGATTCAGCGACCCCAAAAACAAAAAGATACTATGGTCTCGTTCTTCGGACCACCAACTTTTATTTTTTGTGGGGCTGTGTTAATTTTCTTTTTATTCGCATTTGATTATTTTACCAACTAGAAATAGTTTTTTTTTTTCATTATTATTCATTGTTTTACTCTTTGGAGCTTAAACAGCCTTTAACAGATTTAAGCTACAGAATATTTTGTATTTTTTTATAATATTAGCACAGTAGCACCAACACTTTCAGTACTTAAAATATCTGTTAATATTACAAGATCCAAATCCTTCCTTCACATATATGTTTTACCAAATAAAAATTGGTGTATTAAATAAATAGTCCTTGGGCTAGTAACGAAATGGACTTTAGTGATAAGAACCCTTTTAAAACCTTTTAGGGGGTTCTTTTGACGAGTCCACCACAGAAATATTTTACGGCAATATAGGAAAGCGGCGCTTTAACCCAGCCAGTCAATGTAAAATGTCGCTTTACTTTTTTGTGGGACAAGTTTAATACAATGTTTTACATGCAATTTTTAAAAATTTTGCCAAAAATGGCAAGGATTACATTCATAAAACCATAAGGCTCAAACACAGTTTCGGTTATCGGACTTTGCGTGTTTCGTGAGTGTTTTTCAATTTTGGCACAATGTTTAAAAATTGCATGGTAAACATTGTGGTAAACTTAGTTACTCGTTCGCCCAATCCAAACCCGAAACATTTAACATTGACAGGCTGGGTTAAAGCGCCGCGCCGCTTTCATATATCGCGGTATGAACATTAATAAATGATTTTAAAAGTGTTCCTATCATAAAGTCAATTTTATTACTGGCCCAGGGTCTAAAAGTATTTAAACCTTTGTTCAAATTTTAGACTATAAGAATTTAAGTATTTTTTATGAAAATCAGCAAAAATACTATAGGAATAAATAATTTTGGACTGAATAATGGTAATAATAAATAACAACACGGTAATCTTAATACTTCTTACGCTCCGTTTCACAATCGATGGTATCATCTAGTGGTTTAGTGACACACACTAGGTTAACTATTGGTTTCGTTAATCTTCTGTTTCACTATGAAAAATAAAAGATGGTTAAGAAATCATGGGTTACATTTTTTTTATGTTGGCATTAGAGTTCTTCGTGAATATGGGAATTATATAAAGAGCCATAAGCAAATAAGAACTGGCGATGACATCTTCATGTTTTGAAGTTAGTTTTGTAAAATTATAATTATATCATAAAAAGTAAAAACATAAATAAGAAAACTTAAAGACGATAAAAAAAATTGTGCGGTGAAATATCGCCTAATATTATTAGTTAATTATTGTAAAAATTTAAATTAATTTTAAAAAAGTGATGCCCAAACTTGAGAGTCATAAAACTGTTTGGGCAAAGGTGGAAAAGGAATTTAGTAATTAAGTTATAAAAACTACATTTTTGTTTTTATGCAACTGGTTTTATTATTTATCTTTCTTTCAGATTCTTATTCTGGGCATACCCAGAGCTTCAAGAACAAATAACAAAGACATAGATAAAAATAAATTGGTCTCATTCATTTTGGGTTCTGGGCAAATACCTACTGCTAAATAACCAATGTTATATTTTCTTCATAATGTTTAATTTTAAATAACTGTTGTTTTTGTTGTTACAAGCAGGGTTGTAACCGCGTATTAACTGCATCATACAAAAATGTTATAAAGTGCATAAATGTGTTTCTTAAGAAATTAATTTAAATATTACCAAGTAAGACCGCAAAGTTAAGTTATAGGCCTTAGTTATAGGTAATTAAAAATAATTTCTTTCACCAGATCTAAAAAAAAATACTCTTTATACCCTATAAGGTTTAAAATAATTTACAATTTACCAGGATTTAAAGTATAGATTTTTCAAAACTATATTTTACTGAAATAAAAATAAAGATATTTAAACCTCTTTTAATAATTTTTTGTCAATTATCTTAAATAAACAATTACAATTTTTTTATCATTGGTGGTTGAACAATACCTAATATAAGTCAATTAACAAAGTTGATAGCTGCTTCCGAACTTTATTAATAGGTTGGACAAGCTTATTTTTCTGCGCAAGCTATATTATGTATTACAGCAGTTGCTACAATTGCAGTCTGAACAATATTTTGCTTCTTTAAACTGATTCCCAAGGCAAAAGCGAAAACTTCTTCCACACCCTATATTGTCTCTCTGCAACATTTTTGCTTCTGATTAGAGATTCATTTATTCAATAATGCTTTAGCTTAGTTTTTAACTTGACTGTTCGACAAGCTGTTAATCTACTTACACCACTTGCTCCGCCCCAGCTGTCCGTAAAAGTATTTTTAGCATAAAAATTTAACTTTAGCAAAATCTGGTGGCAATCATTTCTAAAATAAGTACTCTCCTATTGAATTATTCAAATTAATTCATTTTTGATCGAAAAACGTGGCCTCTGTGCCTTCTTATAACTGCTGAATGTATTTATTTCATAATTATTCATTTGACGTTATATTTGACAAACACCACAAAACAAATAGTCTGAGGTTATATTTTTTAATCAAGACCTAGGTCACCATAGTCAAGACATTACACTTAGATAACCAACAGAACATCTAGTGGTTAAGTTAACTTATGGTTTTTTGGTGGGTAAAACAAAAACCAACAATTGTGAAACACTATTTTGTGGATAATCAATGGTTTTTCTTAACCATTTGGTTACCATATATTGTGAAACCGGGCGTTAGTTATTTTAATTTTAAATTAAACCAAAGGTAACACTTATTTTTAAAACTACGCAACAATATCATTTTATAGGACAATATCTATAGTACATTATGTAAGTTTACTTGACTCAGCTAGTTATCTTTTCATTAAAATATATGCAAATCGTTGTGTTCCGGAGTTTTGTCTTGGTATAAGACGAGCTGGAGTAGTGCGATTCATTGTTACAGCTTTGTGTGTTTCGGGCTGAGTTAAATTATTAGTAAAGTTCCGCTTTGCATAAAGTGTTAGCTCGATAAATAAGCGTGTAAGATAATTACAAATATTTTGCTTTTAAATATAGAATAAGGTTAACTATTGTACATTTCTTTTTTACGTGTTATTTTATCTTGGAACAGGTACTTAAGCTCTGTTTGGCATAACAAAAAGTTATAATTAGTTTTACCTTTTTAACCTAACCACGTTATTTTCAAGGTCGTAAAGTTGGGTACATTTTATTTAAACGATAATTCTTGTTTAAAAAGTTTTAGGACCACTCTTACGAACAAATATAGAGAACAAGAAGCCTAAATATGTAGAAATGTAATATATTTGTTTATAAATAAAAGCATAAAAGCCTTTTGAATTTTTGACATTTGTGACATAACTCTACAGTTAAACGCGTTTGGCATCAAAACTACAATACACTACACTACACTTTTTACTATGTCAAACACACCCTTAAGCACGACCTTCTTAAACTTAAACTAAACGGAAACAAGTTTAAACGATTGCTTAAAAGGTTTTTCTGTTTTTAAAACTTAAATCGTAGCGTATATTTATTATATAAAGAAAAAAATAAGTAATTCATTGTTATATTTAAAAAATAGGACCAGTGCCAATATGTCAATCGTTGTTTTACGTTTAAATGTGCGCGTGTAGTTGGTGCGTACGGCGTACGTTATACCACGAACGTGTTGCTTTTGGGATACAAAACGAATTACCCCAGTTGTATTAAAACGGAGGGTTATAAAACAACATTTATTTTTCCCAAAGACGATGAAATTAGAAAAGCCTGGTTGTGCGCTATTGACCGGATAAGTGTTTTTTATTAAAAGTAAAAGTAGTACCTATACGGTAAATCAACAAATATATTTTATGGGCAACTGATTAACTAAGTGTGTCTTTAAAAATTGGTTTAATTTTATATCAATCATGTGTAAAGTGAACCAAAAACAATTATTTACCCCAAGCAATATTCTAAGGACTATACCAACTAAGGAAGCAACCCCGGACATATGTTTATAGGGACTTTTTTCATAAAATACCATAAGGATACATACCTTGAAGTTTGATCCTATAGTTCTGAAACAGCCTATATATATTTTTTATTTACGTTAGTTTTTAATCAATTTAATCATTCGACTTTTTTCATTTGATTTATAGTTTTTGTAAATAAAAACAAATTTCTCGGAATGATTTAAATGCTAATATCTAATTATAAAGTTATCAATACAAAAGAAATATTTATATTTATTATTTTTTTCATGGTTTTTAGTCAGATGACAAAAATTCAAATTTAAAGCAAAATTTAAATTTACCTTCAATATAAATGTATTGTGTATTTCAAAATCAACATAAAATACAATGTAAACCTCAAATTTCAAGTTTATTTTCAAAATAAAATAAAAATGTGTATTTAAAATGCATATACTTTAAACAAAAATAAAGCAGATGAGATAGAATGGTGGTCTTTAAAAAAAAACAAACAAATATAATTTAATTTTCATGAGAGAATAAATTTTCAGTTTTTAAATTAGAATAGACGCAAAATGAACACATTTATTCAAGCCTTATCTTGGTTACTGTTTAAGTAATAAATAATTAAAATTAAAGTTAGAACTTTAGTAAAAGCGATGCTAGCAATTTGTAAATGTTAGTTTAAATTCTTTTATAGAAAAATACTGGGTGATAAAAAAAAATCTTGTTGGCATTGGTTAAATATTATAAAATAAAAATGTATATTCAAATTTTTTTATACAGAGTGTTTTAAAACAACTGCAAATAGTTTTTGTAGGTAATTTTTTGTTTAAATTAATAGGTAGTTTACTTTATAAACATGGGGTAATAGATAACTATTAGGGAGGTATCGCAAAAAAAAAAGGTTTTTATTTTTTATCCTTAAGACAAAAAAATATTACATTTAAACTACCAAGTAAAGTCAAATCAAAAATATAGCAAATGCCTTAATAGGTGACAGAAAAAAATTATAAAATAAATGTCCCCGTTCTGACTGACACGTTATGATTTGCATTTTGTTTTATTTATTTTTTTAAATTGGTAAATTTAATTAAAAAAATAAATGAGTTATAAAGGTTTCTAATTAAATCAGGCTATTAAAATTTATATTTTTGAGGTCCTTGCGTAAGTTTCTCTTTTAAAATTTGGTTAGCAAGAACAAGTCTATTTCCACCACTTTTATTTATGCTCAAGAAATAAAAGTATATAAAGAAAGTGTATTTTTATAATAACGATATTTTTGTATAATTATATTATTTGCTTTTTTTTGTTTTATAGATAAAAATAAAAACCTAGTTTTTGCCACTTTTGTACCATGATATCTGCCTAATGGTTCACTTTTGACCCCATGGTAATAAAGCAAGCTACACTTTATTTTGAACAAAAAATCCACTCAATCACAAAATGTTTCGCATTTGTTTAGAAACACCCTGTATATAAAACTGGTTTTAAAGATATTATTATTTTACAAATAAAATATTCTGGTGTATATTGGGACTATGGTATAATTTCCAAATATATTTACACTGAAATCCTAATTTTTCAAGCATATGTTTGTAAAACTTTAAATCAAAGCGCTAATAGGTGTTGGGTCATTTTTTTTTTTTTGAAAATCTCCGGGTGGCGCATAGTCAGACTAGCCATAATAAATCCCATCTAAATTTGGATACCTTTAAATGTTGGCTCCCCTATGGATTTAACAACTAAATTGTATTAGAGTATTTAAAAGACGTTGATAAGATAACCTCGCACACTAAATGTCGTTTCCAATAAGCTAATTAAATGTTATTTATAAAAACTATTTGTAAAATCGTTGCATAACGTAATGAATCCACCAGTAATGAATAAAATGTTATATTATATCACAAGACCTATAAATTTAATTGATTAAACTACCCAACAATATTTTAAGTAAGATTTTTTGGAAAATGGATAAATGTGCAATAATTTCGTCGAGGGTTTTTATTTTGAAATCAAAAACTTGAGAGAGGTAAAGGGTTTTTTTTTAATTATTGTCCATAAAACTATTTGCCAAACCAATCATACAAAAAATATTTGGGGAGTTTAATCGATTTAAATTTGTAGGTCGAGTGGTATACGGCTAGATTATTTCCTGAAAAACTTACATTAAAGCCAACAAAACAGAATTTTACTGATAATATGGTTTGAACTTTTCTTTCAACTTTGACAACTAGTTTGGATGACAGAAATTTATTCGCGGTTAAACAGCACATGGGGTTTAATCACTTATCTAAACAAAATTTATCCGAAAAATGGTGGTTTCTGATTGGTTTATTTTCTATTGTGGGAAATAATCTTGTTCATTTCTTAATTGACGTCTTACATTTTATTAGTTATTCATTGTTATTTATTTATTTCCGGTAGCTTCATTACGGTATGTATCAGGAATGAAAAGATTTTATAAATAGTTTTTTTAAAATTTTATCACCATATTAAAAAATAGTATAATAAAATTTTTGTAAAGTCAGTAGGGAGCCAGTACTTAAAGATGTCAAAACTTACATGGAATTTCCTATTGTCAATCTGGCGATACACTACCCTGTATAAAAGGGTAGACAAAAGAATCTTATATATATATATTTTTTATTTTGCACTCAGAGACCTTAAAAAATATATTTTCAAGTATAAGCTCTTAATTTTAATAGAAAGGACCTCCGCCTTTTCGGTTTTTCTTTTTCTTAATATTCAAAAGACAAATATAAATCCCGGTCCCTACTATATAAAAAAATATTCCTTTTATATATTAGTAAATAACTAAATTCTTTACAAAAAAAGGTTTTTACAATTTTGTTGGAAACCCAACTGTTCCAAAGTTATTAAAGGTTAAAATTTCATAATTTTTTGGTAAGTTTCTTTTTTGAGAATTTTATAACTTATTTACAGAAAAATATTATAATACGCGCAACTTATGGTTTTGTTGGAAATTCACTGCGCTATAAAAATGGCCTCTTAGTAGTCGTTTAAATTAACCGTTTAAAAGATATTCACCGTTATAAACTTTATTGCACAATATTTTTAACAATTTTTTCATAATAACACAAAAATGTTTTAAACATTTTATTAATTTTATTTTTTGTATTAATTTATGTTTAGGTACATTGAAACAAAAAAAATATCGCATTATTTTTGACTTAAGGGTCAATAAAGAAAATGTATTACAGTAGAAATAAATATTCGATAATGTTAAAAATATTAATATTTATATTTCAGTTAACAATTTAATACAAAAACGTTTTTAAAGCAAAATAAGCAGATTTTTCTTCTAAATTAATTCTTTCTATATTGAATGGAACACAAAAACTTTTTTACGACATTTAATAAATCTTTGTTTTTTAAGTTAGAAAATGAAATAATTTTTTGTTTTAATGTACCTAAACATGCTTAGCACTAAAAAATAAAAAAAAGCGTTTTAAACATTTTTAAGTTCATAAAAACATGAACCTTTACAAATTTTCTCGAAACTTATAAATTAAATTAAAAAAGGTAAAGAAAAATGGTGTGTAATAAAGGTTATTGATAAATATCTTTTAAACGGTTAATTTAAAGGACTAATCATAAACCAACATTCTTCTTAACAAGTTATATTATTTACAAAAGAAAAAAACATAAAAATATAAAACTTTAATCTTTAATAACTTTTAAACGGCAAGGTCTACGAAACAATTATAAAATATATTTTTTGTAGAGAATTCAATTTTTTAGAAGTATATAAGACGTGATATTTTTTTATTTGGTATGGTCCGAGATTTATATTTTTATTTATAATAAAAATAAATAAATATAAAACCTAAAGACAAAGGACCTTTCTATTAAAAATGAGGGCTCATACTTATATTTTTTTGAAATCTGTACCAACCAGTTTTTCAAAGTACGAAATGAAAAAAGTAATAAATTCTTTTACTCACCCTACTGTATAAAAATTTGCTTATTTTGATAGGAAACTCGTGACCTAGAAAATATCTAACCTAAAACACTTTGCATAATTGAATGTTTACATTCTTAGTTTAAAACCACTGGAAATCTAGATTAATAAGAAAATGAAGCAATTTGAATAGTCTCTGGTTTAAGAACAACGAGGGTATAAGACTGACACTTTATGTAATCTGGATCAACAACCACAATCAATCTCTGCCAGGGATTCAAACAACTCCGACATTGAAGCGGGACGCTTTAACTCATTTTATTACGTTATAATGTCATGGAAAATACTATGGCGGGTTGTTTCCAAAAAGATGGTTTTACATAATTTGCTTAAATTAAGGTTGTGATATACGGTGTGTCCCTCTAGAATAAAGTTATTTAATTAACATTTTAGGAAAATTAAACTTTATATATACTATGAAGCACTATTCTGCCCTTGCATAATACAGTGACCGCCAGAAATGTTGAACCATATGAAAAGTTTTTTAGTTTTGATTCCTTTAAAAAAATTATTTTTATTAAAAATCTCTGCATACAGCAAAACTTACAAAACAGTAATTAAAATTTAGATAAAGCAGAGCGTATACAAGGAGGGTGCAAATTAACAAATAAGACACAAGAGAAAACTACCCTTATTTTTGAACTTAGAGAAGATATTATTTAGAAATCTTGTTTAGAATTAAAAGTTATGTTATATTTTAAAAGCAGACTCTCCTAATAAAAAATTGAAAAAAACTTACTTTTCCAACTTACTCCGTATAGAGATTAGATTGAATTGAATAAACTGCCGAAAATTATCCCTATTCTTTAAATTTCAAAAAAATGTCAAAGCTTTGTTATTATTAAAGCATTTAAGTACATTTAAATCAATTTAAATAACTAACGTAAATTATTGCTTTTTTACAAATAGTGATTTAAACTAGGTAAATATTTAATTTTAGAATATTTGCATTTTCTTTACTTCATAAGTAAAACCAAACACGTATTATTTTTATATAATTCAAAATAATAATAAACAATCACACTAAGTTATTTTATATAAATATTTACAATTACAAATATTTAATTTAATTTAATTTAAATAAATTTTTAATAATATATTTAATAATTACTTTAAAGGTTTCCATTACAACTCAGGTCTAATTATCGTTTTACATACAATGGTCTGTGAGCCAGCGACCGATTTTCGTGACCAATTTTCTCTCAGTCCATAACTCGTAAAATGATTTAAGAGGATTGCAGATTAATGTAGTGAGCGTCAGCCGCAGCGACGATTGTGGAATTATACAGGGTGCTCCAAAAAATAAGATTTATAATAAACTTGTGTTTTTTTATATAAAACACCCTGTAGTTAAGTTTAGTTAAATTATAGAAATAAAAATAACGTAAATTTTATAAGCGATACACATATCAAAAACGTAAGGTTTTAAAAATATTAAGGATTTTTGAAAAATTCTTGACCAAAAATCCACATTTTTTGACATACCTTGTATATTGATAATAAAAAGTTTTCCACTTGGTGCGAACTTAAGTAGACACGCTGTATAAGGTTAAAGCAAGGTAAGATAAATTAAAATTTTGTTTTTGTCAATATTTTTTAAAAATCCTAAATATCTAGAAAATCTTACATTTTTGGTATAGGTATGGCTAATAAAATTTACTTTATTTTTATTGCTACAATCCAAAAATTAACTTATATAAAGGGTGTTCCAGTAAAGAAAACACAACTTACATATGAATCTTTTTTTCAACACCTTGTACAATTCCACCATCGGAGAGGCAGCTGACGCTCACGACGATTTATGCACAACAAGCATTTTACGAGTTATGGACTGGGTTGAAATAACTGACAAAATTATGCACCCGTCTCACGGTCTACAACAGATGTCTAGTTTAAAACTTTGAATTTCTACCCTTATATTGTAATGATATGTGTTTTTAACATAAAATCGTTGTTTGTTTTCCGTTACAGAAAAAATAGTGTATTGTACAGGAGATTTTTTTTTAGCTTTCGGTTTATTGTCTTTTTTGCTTCGCTTGGCTTCGGAGGACAACAGAACTTTAGGCTAAATTTTTATCTTTTGCCCTTTATATAAAAAATTATAATAATTTACTTTTACCCGATATCATATAATGCTAGTCCACTTTTAGACAGACTGTAGACAGAAATGTTTCGGTTTTTTGCAAACCCATGTTTATATTAACTTTTTTTGTATTTTCTTATGCAGAATTCGCCCTTAAATTTTCTTAACAGCTATCTGTAACACCCTATATATTTATCATGCTTTATGCAATTTGACCTTATTTTGTTTTTTTTTCCACTGAACGGTAAATCCCACGATTCAAGTTGTTGTAATCTGCCATATAACTCCGAAATACATTGCTTGACCATTTTACAGGAAAACTAGCCAGTAAAGATAAGCAAACCTTGAATGTCCAATCATGATCGTTAAAGATACCGAATAAAGTCGTTTATTTACGGTCAGAAACTTTCATTTGCTCAGTTACTGACCCGTTTAAAGTTTAAATGTAAAAATAAGCTTTAAAAACTGCGACAGTTATTTAAAGAATATAACTATACCTAAAATAAACTACGAAATATTTTTGTATCTTTATGTTTACCTTGGTTTTTTTTACGGACTGTGCTTTAATCAAAAGAGGTCACGCCAAATTAAAATATTAAAAGTTTGAGTTTGTAAATACATATAAAATATCTAACCGATTAAATTAAATTTTAATTTTTGTTCGTTGTTTTAAATTTAAAAAATAATGAGGGTCATAGGAAACTATTGGGTTGCAAAGTTTAAATGATAAGAAGAAGGAAATGTTATATAATATATATCCTTTTCAACGGTGGGGGAAGCGATTATAGATTTTTAAATATGTCAAAAAAATACTGTTATTATTTCAAAAATGTTAAAAAATTTCTTAAAAAATTTAGGGTCTTATTGTTATTTAAATGATATTGCAGATTTTATATTAAATTGAAATGAATTTAAAAATAAAAAAAAAAAAATATATATATATATATATATATATATATATATATATATATATATATATATATATATATATATATATATATATATATATATATATATATATTAAATGTAAAAGAATATACAAAGGTTATAATTTATTTAATCAGTTAGTCACTTTAAAGTAAACAAACTTATTATAAAGCAAAAAGGTAAAATTTAAAGTTTAACAGAAAATATATTTCTTTTTTTAAATCAAGAATTAAAAACAGTTCTTTTTAATATCATTTTAGGTATCACGCCAACTAGCCCTCTTTGTTAACGTTTTAATTCAATTTTTATAATTATTTTCTTAATCGGAGCCATATACAGGGTGTCCGAAAATTCCGATCGTATATTTTAAGGGGTGATTCTGAACTAGCAGGGTGTTAAAAATTTTAAAAAAATGTGTTTTTTTATAATAACTTTTATACCAATTTAGATATTTTAAACAAATTTGGGGGACGCCTCTTATGCACCAAAAGACATTTTTGGCATACAATCAAAAAATAATTTATACCAGTGTCGATCATAAGGGGTTAAAGGGTTATATTTTTAAGAAAAAATGGTACGCCTCTGCATTTTTCTAAAATAAAAATAGTTTTTAAAATGCCCATTTAGTTTAACAGAAATTTGATATCCTGACTTTTTTAATTGATGCACGGTTTTCGCGTAAATAAATAAAAACCATTTCACGGTCATTTCGTATGGATAATATCAATATCTACAGTGAAAAATTACCTTCGATATTTATTCTTTAATTAGGTAGGGATTTGACCATGCCAGGAAATGGTTTTTATTTATTTACGCGAAAACCGAGCATTAAATGAAAAAAAGTCAAGAAATTTGTGTTAAAAAATATTTTTATTTTAGATAAAAACAATGGCGTATCATTTTTTTCTTAAAAATATTTACCCTAAACCCCTCATAAACGACACTGGTAAAAATTATTTTTTGCTTGTATGCCAAGAAATGTCTGTTGGTGCGAAGGAGGCGTCCCCCAAATTTGTTTAAAATATTTATATTGGTATAAAAGTTATTATAAAAAACACAATTTTTTAAAATTTTTAACACCTTATAATCAAAAACTATGACCTTTAGGACATATGTTCATATGAACTTTTTATATAAATTTTTGTGTAAAACACCTCTTAAAATATACGAATGGAATTTCCAGACACCCTGTATTAATATTGATGTTTAGGTTGTTAAATAAGCGATTGCCAAAAAACTTTTGTATAGTCTAATTTTTTTTCCATTATGTTACCAACTTTTTCACGGGCACTGTATATAACCTATAAACACAAACCCTTAATGCCTTACTTTATAATCATTATCTTAAAAGACACCTCAGAGAGTAATTTATTTTTAGCCAGCCATTTTATCTGGTTAATTACCGACTCTTTGTGCTAAAAATGTTAATACTTGTGTTTAACGGACAAAACAGCAAACTATTTTAGGTACTACTTTTAAAGTTATAGCCAAATTTAAAATTTTTATACAATGTGTCGACGGATGGATCTAACTATACCTGTATTTTTTATTTTTTTTTTTTTATTTAAAGAGGAAAAAAAGTTATCTTTAATAAAAATATTTGCTTTGTAATGCTAAAGGCTATAATACTTATACCATTATAATATGCAGAGTGGTTCAAAGTTCATAATTAGAAAAAAAATTTTTAAAACTATTTGATTAAAAATCATTTAAAAGAAATTAAAAAATGTTATAAATAACAAATTATTTGTCATTATAAATTATGTTTTGTCAATATCTGTAATATTAACGTGTTTGCTTTAAGAAGAATGCAGGTTAACTTTTTGTATTTTAACTATTTAGTTTAAAAACTATAATTTAAAAATTTACAAGAATTTTTTGCCGAAAATTTTCGAAAATGAGTTGCATCCTTTTGCACAACTTTAAAAAAATAGGTTTTATCTAAAACACCTTATGTTACTTTTATTTCTAAAAACCTGCAAGCTTTAAGCATTGCATTTGCTATTAAAATGTAATTTAAATCATTTTTTACTCTTTGATTTTAATTGATATTTTGTAGTCTAACCCCACTTTGCGTGATTTAATTTTATTGCATTTTATCGCCATACCGCTATTTAAGTTTACAAAATATGTCAAAATTGATTTTATGAGTTATCGGGAATGCAGAGGCGATTTTGTAAAATAAAATTTCTTTTAATAAAAAATACTTTCATTTGTTGAAAACTTTTCGCCGGTCACTATACAGACTGAATTAACTTAAGTCGGCACTATAGCTAACTCCTTTATTAGTGGAGATACAAGATATGTAGTTTAAATTAAAACAGTAGCAGTATTTTTTCGCTAATTAACATGCTATTAAGAAAAACAATTTAAACATCGCGTTTTCAAGTTATTGCATAAAATGTACTTTTTTAAATGAAACTTTCTATATATCTCTTTATCTATCAAAAGCTTTAAAAAAATGTCCACAGGTATTTTTTAAATAAGACAAACTGTATATAGGAACAACATTTAAACCTAAAAAATAGTAAATATAATGTCCATTTTATCTACCACTCCAAACTAAGTAGCTATAGCTTATAGCTGTTAGTTCTGGTTAGTAGTAGGGAAGCTCACGATTCTAAATGAGAATTTACTCGAGCGTCATAGAGACCTATTGAATTAAAAAGCTTAGGTGATAAGAAGAAAAAAAGTTAGTATATCCTATTGAATTATGTATTTTTCGTTATTCCTGAATTATTTTTTTCAAAATAAAAAATTACCACCATCGAAAATGTCAAAATAACGTTTTTTTACAACTTTGTAGCCCTCCGCTTTCTTAACGTTGCTCTCAAACTTTTAGATTAGTGGAATACACACTGTTTAGCATGTAATTAACTCACCCTATCTTAATCTGACGCGCTCGAAATTTTTTGATGGATATATTTTTGTTTTTACGATCGGCCCTGTATACGGGGCTTATATTTGGTGGGAGTATTTAACCGGGTACAAGATATCCTCTGGTATATTTATCTATCGCGCTGTAGTAAATTCCGTAATCCCCCTCTCAGGTTCCCCTACCATGTAGATATAATAAAAATTTAACGTAATTTTCAGATTTGGATCGCCATATTTTCATAACTATAAGAGATAGACAAATCAAATGTGATATTTTCTTAAAGTCTAATAAAATTTCTATTTAATGGTGATGCAATATCAGAGTGACCTATTTAAAAGAAATCTAGTTTACTACTATCAAATTCTTGAGGACGGTCATATTTTTTCATAACTAATAAATTATTATTAAATATATATGTATATATTATATATACTGCAAGTCTGCCGTAATCGTGAACTGAGCTTGTATCACTTGTAAACTGAAGATCTTAGATAATTTGTTTAAATGGTAATATAATATACAGGGTGTTTCTTTTTAAAAAGTTTTTTTAATAAATCAAAAACTAAATGCCTACTTCTTTTTCCAATAAAATACCACTATACTAATTTTATAGTTTGTATCTCTAATTAAAAAGGAGTTAGCAATAGTTTCACCTATGGTAAATAACCCTGTATAATACTTTAAACACACACGTAATATAGTTTTAAAAAGTGGTTTAAGTGCACTTAATATTCAGACGAATATTTTAAAAAGGTTGGTATTTAAAGCAAATCAAGTCTAATCGATCTCTGTCGAAGATATAAAAGCGTCGACAATGAATTAAGCTACTGGAACTCATTTTATTTCACGATAAAACCCCCGAACACAACGGATTGCGGATATTTTACCGGCAAGGTAGCCAGCGAAGGCGAGTAAATCCTAAGTGCCGTACTTTATAATCATTATCGTAGAAGACGATGTAAACGGTCATTTATTTACTAACAGACCCATTTATCTGGTCCTTTATCGGCCCATCTTTGCAGTAAACAGGTGCTTAAGTGGTGCGCACATCAATTCAAAGTAAATTAATTCTATTTAAATAGAAAACGAGTGGAAAAATCTTATTCCTTTTGCCTAATAAAAAGGTCTCTAATAAATGCTTTTAGTAAACAAATTAGCATCATCGAATAATTATTTATGATTTACGATATACCAGTTGTCAAGGAATGATAACCATTTTCTTTCTATGTATAATAAACCTTTATATGATGTACCATTTATATTTAGTAAACATAGTAATGTTTGTAATGTATTCTTAAAAAGAGTATTAAATTTAAACACGTTTATGTCGATTTGTCCCTATAATCCAAATTCATTAAGGGGTTATATTCACATACGATTTTGAAAAAAATCGATTTTGTTTATAAGCATTTACAAAATTTAAAATTATTCTGTTAAATAGTTTCGGAGGGATGCGCGTATTTGTAAAAAAAAATTAACTAACTGTATAGGTTTCTTAAAGCTTAAAACCCGTTTATTTCAAAACAGTGTTTTCGAAGATGGTGACCACAATTTCTCGAAAACTACTTAACCGATTGGTCTCAAAGGACACAATCTTCTTGGACAAATTTTTAGCAATTATTTGAAGGTTTTTCTTTTACAATTAATATTTGTTTTTATTAAATTTTTAAGGCCTAAATTTGGTGCCAAAAACCGATTTTTGTCTTTGAGAAACTGCCATTTTGTCAAATGCCTATTTGCCTATTCCTTTAATTAATTTATAGAATATACATTTCTAAAACTAAATAAGTTATTTTTTATTATTTTAAGTAATCCAGTCCAGAGATATAGTGGTCACCGCAAATGGTCTTTTTTAGAGAAGCTTCAGGACATCGGCTACAGAGGCTTTCAAAATATTTTTTTTGACAGATTAAATATGTCAAAATATTGTTTAAAGTATACAGAATATATATACAAAATTTAAAATTTTTTAATTAAAAGGGCTATTTAAAAAGATATATTAGAAAATGAGGTTCTTTGGGTCTTCTAAGTGGATATAACCCCTTAAAAATATATTTTGATGATTGAATACCGGAATTAAAAAAGTTTTAATTGTCAAAAAATTTGAAAGGTATTTTATTCCAGAATTATATTCCATATACCATCACCAATGGCTCGAAATAAGCATTAGTGTCTGGCGCAGTTTCCTGCTCGGTAAATACATATATAAGAAACGCAGGGTGCGTCCGCAAAGCGCATTATTTCATCAAGAAGTTTAAGTCCCCAGCAGTGAGTCGCCAGTGTTATAAAAATGGCGGACATTACAAGATACTATGAAGCCATTTTATTAAACTGAACAGAATGTAATTTAGGTTTATTGCTTTGATTACTTTTATTTAATTTTAGTATGTTGATTTTCTTACCCAAAAATTTTGTAACTTTATTGCTTTCAATTATTATGTCTTTGTTAAATCACTAGTATTTTTTTGGTCAAATGACCTAAGGGCATATACCAAAACAGATTTACAAACTAGATCCTAATGAAAAATATAATGCTAGACACCTTAAAGCCTTATTTAAGTTATTAGGAATCGGACATTGACTTTTCTTTGGACTGACAATTAATATTTAAGGTGGTTATACTAATTGATAAGTAAAAACCTGTTTTCTATCCTCCATAAAAATATTTAATTGTTATGATAGTATTTGCATTAAAAAATAAAATAAACAATATGATTATGAAGATGCGTTCTCATTATATTCCAAAATTTTGTTTTTGGTACTTAAAGCCTATTTTGTATCCAGTATCCAATTATAAATATTTCAAATTCTCGACTAGTTACCGATAACGTTGATTTAATTATTAACAAACCCATTTATCTGTTTCTCTATTGACCCATCTTAGCCGTAAACAGGATGAAAAACTACTAAAAGAAACTGTTGTTTCTTTTGCCTAATAAAAAGAAAACACCACAGGTCTCTAATAAATTTATCTAGCATTTTTGGATATTAATTTTGTGACTTACGATGTACCGCTGTTTGAAATGATCAACATATGATAACCACTTACTATTTATGTATAATAAACGTTTTTATAATATACCCTTTTTTATTTGGTTATTTTTGTCATTTTTTAAAAGTTGATATTTTTATGATATTTTAAGCTGTAGCAGGTTAGTGACAAATCTTAAAAGTTTTTTATTACTTAAAAATATTTGAAATTTCCGCCTGGTTGGTATTACTGGAGAGGGGTGGTAAGAGGTAGTAGTTATGTCTGTAACGTTCATAGTGGCATATCCGTTGTCTTAAATTTGCCCCGAAATGCAGTTTATACATGTTTTGGTACTTTACCCTTACAATATACTTTCAGAAACCACTTAGCTACAGAGACGGTTAATGGGAAAAGAATTGGAGGTTATAATCCTTGGTTTTTAACACATTTTGTTTTTCCCAAAAAAATCATAGCTTACACTTTATTATGAAAAAAATAACGTTTTTGTTTTACCCTGTAGCTTTGTTAATATTAAAAAGGTGGTTGCTTAAACACTTAATTTATTTTATATAACATTTAAGTATCTGTTTAAAAATGTTAAATACTTAGCTGTGACGATTCGTTTTGTGCATCCTTTAATTAAATTATAAAAGAAAAGCATTCCACCTTTTCATGTGTTTTTAAAAATAATTAAGTAAATACGCATATTTTACTGCTCCTTTTAATTAACGTCAAGGTTGAACTTGTCGCAATATAAAAATAAAAGATTTTGGCTTTATGTTAAAAATAATAAAAACTTCTTTTTATTACTTGACATTTTAAATTTATTTAAAATAATATTATCATGTCAAAGTTATTTAAAAAAAAACACCCTAAGGTATTATTTCGTATTTAACTTACTTTCACATAATATTATTATTTGTCAATTAATTTGGTTTCAATTATTACATTAAAAATTAATTTAAATTTTTCTCATATAAAGAATATAGTGGAACATTAAACGTTGAAGGCACCACGGGTATTAAGGATCGACCTCAAGCACCCTTCATACCCTAATAACTATTATACTTTTTAATAACGGTAGGCGTTTAAAAGTACGTTTTTGTTGCTGTCAATACTACGACTTTTATTAAAACATTGAAACTAAAAAATAAAATAAATTTTAGAAAATAATATATCAAGGTATTTGAATTAGGTAATTTAAATGGCCCTGTAAATTCTCAAACAAGAAATATTTTATTTTACCATATTCGTTTTGGTGCTAATTTGCAACAGATCTTTTTAAATTGATTTTTAAAAAAATTAAAAAGAACTGAACAGACCTCCTTAGAATTTGGCAGTCTGTTTAACATAAATAGTCCGGGAGGAAGCAACGTCAGAAAACAAGAATTTTAGGTTGTCTGATTTTTTGATATGTTGTTCTCCCTCCTCTTTCGAGTAGATCCTTGGCTGTCGGGCTGGCGTTATCGGTTGCGTTGGCGCCCAGCTGTCACCTTGACATTTACAGCTGTTACCTTGACTTATAGAGTTATCACTGATATGTCAAAAAATGCAGACCAATGTCATATATTATCGTTTCAAGTTTCATCGAAATATACCGAACAGTTCAGAAGTTAGAAGGGGTATGACTGTATAATTAGCAATGATAGAAGTGTCTGGCAATAATAAAAATGTGTGGTAAACCTATCTAAAGACAAGAAATTAAAAATTATATATTTATTTTTTTTAACATTGGATTACCACCTGAACAGGTAGGATGCGCACTAATAAACGCAACAGCTACCGCCAGTCAAACAGCCCACATATCAAAAAATTAGCTAACCTAAAATTATTTCTCCAAAAAGTTGCTACCTCCTATACTAAAGGCATTAAACAATATTTCGATTGTTCTACAGGGTGAAAAAAAAATAAATGAGTGAAAAATTTAGAAATAATTTTCTATTAAAAAAAAATTATCAGGAATATCTCGCCGTACAAATATGACTAAAAAATAATGTTTATTTTTTATAATAAAAACGCTAGAATAATGGCATTTAAAAGAAATATTGCTATTATAAAAATATACTTTTTCAATATATTTGCGCATTTTCAGTATTAAAGAAAGTGGTGAAAATAAACTACCCCTATCGTTTTTACTAACCAAATTTTTAGAGAGAATAATGCAATGACCTCGAACAATATAAATTTGGATAGCCTGATTTATTTAGAATTTTTTAAACTTTCTTATTATGCTAAATATTTTTTCAGCCAATTTAAAATATATATTTAAATAGGAACTTTTCGGAATAAGAAAAGTTATATTATTAAAAAATTATTTATTTGATGTTACCTATTAAAGCATTTGTAACATTTTTTATTTGACATTACTGTAGTTTAAACACAAGAATTTTTTCGTTTTTAAGATAAAAAAAATAGAAGTATATTATAGAACAAGCACGGAATGTTACTCATTTTCCACCAGTATGACTTTTGCAGCACGAGCCGCAAGCAACTGTTGTAAGTCGAGGGAGAAATAAGTATTCCGTGCAGGTTGCATACTATACTTTTCTACGACTATTGATACCTTATTGGAAAACATTTTAAAACAATTTTTTTGTAAATTTATATGTATATAAACAATAAATTTTATATTCTCGATTTGTGAATATTTTTCAGCCATTACATACGCGACGTTAAAGCTGACCTACTGGAAATGTTTTATGAAATGTGATTGGTTTTATTATTAGTTGATTTTACGTACCGATAAAATATTTTAATACTCATATGTGACAAAAAATAGGTTGTCGAAAACTTATACCCACAAATTAGGTATCATATTTATGCACATTTAAAACATCTTATTATTGCCATGAGTCATGGATTTGGTAATAAGCGTAGATTAATGGCCGTGGTTAATAAGTTATATTATTGGTTTAAAAACACATTAATAAGGTATATATTTTTCTTTACAGCCGTAGAAAAGAAATTTTTGTCTTAATTTTTTCACGATATCTCCTAATGGTTGACTTTTATTCCCATGTTTATAAGTAAACTACCATTTATTTTAAATAAGGATTCAACAACTTTACTTTCGTTTAATTACACCCTGTATGGTTTTGTATTTAAATTTATAAGTTTCTATAAAAATATAATAAAAATATAGGAAAAATTAAGTAAATGATAGTTAAAATAAACGTATATATTAAGGGTGATTTTACACAGATTACTGGTATATCTTTTCTAATATACATATTTTTTAAATTAATATTACTTAGAATTAATTCTCAGGAGCCAGAACGTAATATGTTTTATAATTATCTTTTTTTTTGTTGGAAATTTATTTAGTTACTCATTGGTAATAACTCTTCAGTATGAAAAGCTTAGGAAGACTTTGGAATACTCAACTATAATAAGACTGGTTTCTCGAAATGCATACAATTTGCTAATGGAAAATTAAAGCAATTTGCCAATGCAGGATAATCCCGAAGGTCTTTTTAGCTTATTGTGGGATAGGGCTACATTAGGTAAAACCCCTTTTGTTATTAAAATACAATATTGAATCGAACAAGGCGCGCATTGTAATGGTATGCAAGTGACGTGGCAGCTAGGTAGTGCATCAGGGAATGGAGTATTTAAAACCTGCGTAAATAACTACAGAACTCCTTAATAAAGTAATGTGGCAGTGGAATGGTGTTTGCCAAGTGTATGTCGTCAGGTGGGTACCACTTGCCCCAAAAATATTTAATTATTCATTGGTTTTAAAGATTTCACTTGCCACTACCACACCACCTCGCCGCCATTTTACTTGCTTATCATTTCACTGCGCGCCTTGCCTAAGCTCGCGTTTTACACCTAGATGCTGCACTTTTTTTCGGTTTTTTCCGTATAATTCTGTAACAGATGTAAATTTTTAAATTTTGAAAACGGATATTTTCTCAAGCATTAAAAATCGCAAATTTGTTTTAATTTAACCAGCCCTGTGTATCTCACTGTCTCTGAGATTCTAATGGTGGCCCACAAATTTGTAACAGCCTGTATATTATTTTATTATTATTACATTTACTTTCTCTTCTTAAAAGCATAGTAAGAAGACAAAGTTGAAAATCATCTAATAAAAAAATAAACCTTTCTAATGATCCTTGACAAGCGTTTCGCATTTAATTTAAATTAATTTAAAGGCAAATGTTTTCTCTCCTATTAGAAATTTAATTTAAGTTAAGTAACATATTTTAACCCCTTTACAATTAATGTAATTGAAGAACTTGTCGCAATTGTATAACACAAATTTGTGTTCTTTAGTATTAAGAATATTGTTTAAAACCATTTTTAGATTACCAAGAATGTTTTAATTAATTTTTATTTTTAGACCTTTTTTGGGGTTGTCTTTATCCTAACGTTTCGTTGCTGGATTGCCACTTTATCAAGTGTCTATAATTAACAAAGACACATTACAAAACTATTTCGTCACATGGACCCAATAATATACAACACTAACGTTTTAGAACTATATTGTCAGGCGGGAAAGGCGAAGAAATAAACTAATCAGAACGTCAAAGTCAGCGATTAAAGTCAGGGAATTAGATATATATTATATATATATATATATATATATATATATATATATATATATATATATATATATATATATATATATATATATATATATATATATATATATCTATATACTATATATATATATATAACAATATATATATATATATATATATATATATATATATAGCTAAAGCCTACGTACCTACTGATCGTAGCACCCTGTATAAACTTTTTATTCTACCCTGTATATTATTACCAATATTAATAAAATGATCTTAAAAAAATAAAAATACCACATTCATTATATAACTAATTTTTAGTTCTAGACATATTGCCATCCAAATCAGGTATTCAGGTAATTACTAAAGTACCGCTACTCATTATGTGACGTCATATCGACATGAGGGCACGTCATATATTGTGACATACATTACACCAAATAGAAAAAAATTGTCGTTTTAATATTAACCTAAGAATATTTATCAAACTGCTTTATTTGATTTATAAAACTTTAAACTCATTGGAATTAAAATATTTGTAACTTACATTAAATACCGCACTCGGGGGTAATAGAGTTTACCTTCTTTTTCCCCATATCCATTTGAAAATACTTTACCATCTTCAAAATAAGAGCTTGTTCGGCTTCAGTATATCGTTGCGAAATATTTTTTTCATATTAACGTAAACCAAGACTAATTACACAGTAATCGTATATTAAAATCACAAAAGAGCACTTAATATTCAAAATTGTTTTAAACAACTTACGCTGCACGAATAATTTGCATTCACAATGTTGCAGGGTAAATTCAGGTTCACAGTACATCAAAATAAGTAGCTCTGGACTGTCGGTTAGTTCGAAACATAGGTACTTAACACTTATAATTCACCTATTTACTCAACTTTTACATAAAAATTAATGAAAATATTTAAGATGTCTAAAATAATCGAAAAATGATTCTGACAGTTATTACCACTTGATCGCCTAGTAACGATTTATTTCAAACTTTCGTTAATGACGTAATTTTTTCGTCACTCTTAGTTTAGACGACATGAAGCGAGAACAACAATGTATGACGAAACATTGAACATCCTCTAAAAGATCTATAGCACAGATAGACATATGCTAAGCATCGCTATCAACGGCAAAGGCGCAAATTTGGCCTTTTAAATGCCGGCTGGCTCACGTGAAGCTTTGTTCATAAACTTGCGATTTGCGAAATTTCAAACATGTTCTTATTGGTAACGTTGAATGTGTCGTTCGAAATCGACCAATTAAAACACGTTTCGTAATTCGCAAATCGAATTTTGCAAGTATATAAACTAAGCTTTACGCAAGCCAGCCGGCATTTAATAGACCAAATTCGCACCATTAGAAGCAGAATCTGTCCGTGTAGCCTATGTCTCGTGGTAGAATGTAAAGATATTAACCGACACAAAAACCGTTTTTTCATTTAATTTTTGTTTTCGAGATGGCGCCCAAAAACAATATAGCAGTTTACCCTAAAATATAGTTCTTGTGCATTGATATTATTTCTTAAGGATTTTGCATTAATTTCTTTAAAAAATAAAGGTAAGGAAGGATATTAAAGAAAAGCCTTGTATACAACAAGAGGGGTATTATTTTGGTGTAATAATAAAGAAATAACTAAATTTAATAATCTAAAATGTTGGGTTAAAAGCTTTGTTATCGTTAACCGAAAATTTTGAAAATTATAACTGCTATAGTTCTAAAACGCATTTCCTACCTTTACTTACGAAACAAAATAATAATTTGTATTCAAATTCTCAATAAAGAAACAATGGCCGTAATTTATATGCCTCGCCTTCCTTTGGAAGCGAAAGCAAACAAGAAAATAAACCGAAACCAACCGTTCCGATTTTATTTATTTTCCTTTAAATACAAGTTGAAATTTTCTAGTAAAATATTATTTAAGCGAATTTACATATTATTGTATTTATATGCGAAAGCTAAAAGTTATAGACTTTCTAAATTTTTAACGCTCTACTTTAAAATGTTCTTTCATATACCGGGTGCTTCTCACTGGTGGTTTCCATTTAGGTTTTTTACCTTTTTAGTGCCTAGGTGTAGCAATGAAATACTTTATGATAATAACACTTTTAAAACCTTTTTAGAGGGGTTCCTTTTGACGCGCCTACCGCAAAAATTCATACCGTCATAAATGAAAGCGGCGCTTTAACCTAGCCTGTTAATTTTGACAAAATTCGAGTGTCGGACTGGGCGCAGCTGCAATCAGTGTTGAATTCAGAAATTTGTTTCCGGGGGGAACTTTTATATTTCCTGATGGATCGGAAAGTTACCAAAATATTTATTTATTACAAAAAGTTAAGGAGCAAGCAAAAGGAACCAAAGAGTCTCACCTTTAAAACCAAAGAAAACTTTTTACTATGATTTGACCACCTAATTTAATTAAGTTTCGTGACTGTAACGCTTAGCATTTTGGCACAATCTTTAAAAATTGCATGTAATCACCTGTATATTTTATCTCATTTCGACAGTATATGACAACTCTGAATGTAATAAAAACTAACATGTCATTTTTTGACACTTCTGCTGCTTTTTATTTGTAAAGCTGGTTTACACTTATCAAACTTCTTGTCAAATAAGTTGAACCAAGTTTACTCTTGAATAAATTTGATAATGTAAAACAGAAAATTGAATATCAAAGAAATTCAAGGTCGCTTTGTCAAACTTGTTTAAAGGTTAGAACACTTAGTATTTTTGTCAAATACTTGATGCAAAACTTCAAAACTACCAACCCAATGAATTAAAAAATTTACAGTGGGCAACTACTTAACCTCTATTTTATCGTGATTGGTGTGGTGTTTGGTTTTGACCCTGATACTTGCTTGAAGGAGTTTGTGAAATACTTTTAATTTACACTTTTGTCTAAAAAACAAATTGAGCGTAAAAAGTTTTATAAGTGTAAAGCCAGCATAACATGCATTGTTATTATTTGGTTAATTTTCAAAATTAGAAATATACTGACTTCTTAATGCAGTGCAGAAGCCAATAACTACCTATGCTTAAATCCGGCACTGCACCGTTGGCACAAAATTTTAAAATAAGCTCCTATTTTAAAATATCGCACTAGTAAAACAACGATTATAATTTATAACGCACGTTTGTCTCGTAAATGGAAATGTAAACCAAACAATAAACTGAGAAACAGCCATTTTAATTTTATTTATTTTTGTCTGAACGGAAATCACCAACTAGTAATTTACATTTTCTTTTTGTTTGTATGCGTGACCATCTTTTCTGTCACCCTAAATGCATATACAGTGTGTTTCTAGAATGGTACAAACTTCAAGGGTAATTCCTTATGTTATTTATAAAAAGAAAGTTTCTCGCAATATGTTTGTTCAGGTTGCTACTTACTGAGATACAAGGCGGTAAAATTTAAGAAAAATTGTTTTTCTTAAATATGTTTAATAATGCTTAGGCTAATTCGGATAAAATTTGGTACATTTATTTAAATTAATAGTAACGCTTGTTCAGCTCTAATCAGATTTTTATTATTGGGTCAGTGGTCACGGAAAGTTGTTATATTATTAGAGAAAAAAGTACATAGTCCACATTTTTTGACGTTTTATTTTATTTATTTTTTTAATTAACCAATAATAATACAACTTTGGTATTTTATTATTTTCTTCGTTTCTCAGTTTGTTTTCAAGAAAAAAATAGGCTACTTTAAATTGAATAATACTAAAAGTATTCATAAACAGCATAAAATAAAATCCAAAATATAAAGAAAAACAATTTTGTTATAGTATTAGATAAAAAAAATGATGATTTCTAATAAAATACCTGACTGCTCATTTATTTTAAAGCAAATAATTGTTATTTTTACCATGTCGTCCATGGGTACTTTTAAAAGAAATTAAAGTAGCTTGAATCTTTTTTTTTTTTCGTAAACATAGCTAGATACGAAAAAAATACAGGAAAGTAAAAGAGATTTGTTTATTGCTTAAATATCAAAAAATATAAAAACGATAAAAAAAGTTAGTTCTGGTTAGTATATTAATAATATAAACTGCGGAGCTCACTGTGACTCTACTGGACCCAGTTTTAATAACCTGGTGAAGGTTAAATAAGCGCCTTATTACTTTAAATAAATGTACCAAATTTTATTCAAATTTGCCTCAGCATATTAAAAATATTTTTAAAAAATAACATAAGAAATCACACTTTAAAGTTTTGTACCGTTGTTATAAAACACCCTTTATAACCATTTATTAAATAAAAATATAGATATCGGATAACACTTTTCTATTAAAAGATAATTAGACATATTTTCTATTTACACTTTTTTCTATTTTGAATATTAAGTGAGTTACAGAGGAAAACATGTTTTATTTACAAAATATCTAGTAAGCCATAATTTTTTTGAACAAAACAAAAAGTCATTTAGACTAAGTTCTAAAAACTACATTCAACCATCTCTGTAGCTGGAGAGGTTTCTGAGAGCTCTATTCTAAACATCGAAAAAAGCTTACCCTGTATGCAATTACAATTTATTCATATATTGACATCTGTAGTAGTAACAAAATCCAAACTCAAAAATATAAATTTTAAAAAAATCAATGTTTAAAGCCTGCGCTGAGCATTTTGTGAGGAATTTAATTTTTCTTTAGAATGTGAGAATTTTTCAGATTAACACGTTCTGCAGGGTTTGCATTAACAAAAAAATTGTTGTCAAATAACTGTTGTGTGTGATGATAGACGTTTTAATATTAATATTAAGGGATCTAACTTTCCCAACATTTTTTAATTAATTGACTAATATTTTTATATTATTGTCTTTAAAAAATCTGGTCAAGTCTCAAGGAAGCAAAATAAACCAATACATGCAGAAAATAAAATAAAACTACTTAAAAAACATAAAAAAATAGTATCTTACCCTTAATAACGATTTACACGTAAATTCCCTTTAAAACAATATCTTAAAGTCAGTGACCCTGTGTAAGGGTTTTAAAATTCGCTGTAACTGCAGTACTAATAACTACTCAGTTTAACTATAAACAGTAAAAACTAAACATATATAAATGTCCAATGACTAAAAAGCAAGAAATAACACCAAAACCTCGAAAAAAGCTTCGAGTACGATTGTAAACAAATAATTACAGGAATAGATTACGTCAAAAAATTTACTGAACATAGGCTTAAATGGGATTGAGCGCTCCTTATTAAAAAGTTTATTTTCCTTGGCCCAGCCTCATATACAACTTGCATAAAATAGATTATTATATTTTTTAAACTAAGGTATGAGGTATTTCTTGAAAATTTGGTATTTCTTAAACAATAAAAAGTTAGAAATAGATATTTCCGGGACGCCGATTGAAACTGTAGTAGCTGCAAATATGGTTACGTTAAATATGCAGGGAATTCTTAACCTATACGCATAAACTTAGGAAATTATTACTAATGACAAAGAAGAACATTACGAAAAAAAGTTAGTTAAATATTTCTAGTTGGTAAGATGGTCAATTATTATAAAATAAATAAAATTAGGCAAATTATAAAGAAAATGATAAGTAAATAGTAAACTATTTTTTGTTTTAAACATAATTTAGTATAGTTTATACTAAGTTTATAAAATTTATTGGCTGAATTAATAAGCAATAAACAAGTCATAATGATAATTTTTGGTATTTTTTGAATACAACGATGTGCATTATTATTATAAGTACTTTATTTGTCAATGAAATTGTTTAACAAACGGTAATTAATTTAAATTGCAGGTCCGATTTAGGAAAACTACTATAATTTTTATTGTTTTCGGTAACCATTGTTGATATTTTCCGACGATTTAAAAATTTCCCTATAATTTGTAAATTGTCGTAATAGGATAAAGTTTTTAAACTCAGTTCTGCAAATTTTATGGAAAATGTTAGCTGTTACTGTAAAATGTTTGCTAATAAAAATTATTTTATTCTTACTCTGTGTCATTTTAAACCCTAAACTAAATAAAAATAAAAACACTATAAAAATAAAAGTTGATACTTGCTGGCTGAAGGTTTATTTAGTTTTTTCCCTTATTTTTATGACTTTACATTAAGGCAACCGCTAAAGTTTTGTGACAAAAGTTAAAAGTGTAATAAAAAAATACTAAAAATAAATAAAAGCACTATAAAGCTTAAAGCTTATTTAGATTTTAAAATAAAGTATAAGACATTTCACAACATTTATTTACAGTATGTCAACGGATGAACTCTACAATGAGACAAATAAACTAAAAATTCAAATGTTCAAAAAGTTCTGTATGGCAACTGTTTTTGCTTGTTAAAAAACAAGATTTTCGTTGAGAAATTTGTTCTGTTCTGTACAGTGGCTTCAAAAATACAAGAGTGTAAAATTGACCAAGAGAAAACTGCCTTTATTTTTAATAATTCAGCCAAATGTCGATTAAAAAGGTTTTGGGAATTAATTAAGGATCCCATATCTTAAATTTTACATACAATAAACAATTTTTTTTCGGTATTGTAATTTTTGAATTCTTGTTTTACACTTTTTACGAAATTTATCTGGATTTAATAAACGATTTTTTGTATGTTTAGGTTTTTCAAATATGTTTAAATACAAAAATGGTAAAATTAAGTAAAAACGTGTAAAACAAAAAATAATAAAAAATGAAAGTTATTTTTGACATTTTTGAACTTTTTGGAGACCCTGTACTCAAACAAAACAAACTTTTTAACGTAAATCTTGTTTTTGTTTTAAGCAAAAGCAGTTGCCATACAGGAATTTCTTAAACATTTAAATTTTGGAGCATTTGTCTTATTGTAAAGTCCACCGGGGACATACTGTAAAATGTAAAATTTTGTACTATTTGATTATTAGAATTCTCGGCTGCTTTCGTTACTGGCTGCGACTCATCAAAACCGACATTCGTAGAGTTCACTTTGCTCGGACGAACACATCCAACATCAAAAACATGTTTCTTTTACCTATAAATTTGATTAGACCGTGTCACCATTAATTCCTTTAAAAGGTCAAATTTTTAATTTTTAAATTAAACACCCTGTATATTTTATCAGATTTGGATTCCTAAGACCATTCTAAATAGAAATTTGACATTTTTAAAAATTTTCACGCATACTTGATTATTTGAGAGCCATTCATGATATTCCATCAAAGGGGCCATCATCATTTATTTATGTTCTTATCTTTTTATTCGATCGCAAATAAATTGGTATCGTTAGATTTGTCAAAAAATCCTCTTTTCAAAAGTGCTTGTCTAAAAATGGTTGCAATTTAAAAATCATAGTTCGGAGAGAAAATGGCAGTTCGCCAACTTATTTTATTTCTATCTTTTATACTAGTCGTTAAAACTTTGCAAATTGTATTTTTCCAACATCATCTAGTGTCTTTACAATAATTTGCGTTCGTAAAATATATTATTTTTTAAAATATTCCCAAATTACCTATTTTTTTTTAAGGTAAATTTGCTACTACGTTTAGTTAATTCAATGAGCCATATGAATAAAAAGAAGCAAATGCTTTTGCTTATAAGAATAAGGTATAGAGAGATTTACTTTAAACGTATAAATAAAATCGAGTATTTACTTACAAATGCGAGTATTTACCAGAGTTGGGTAGTATTCGAATACTCGGTATTCTGAATACTATTCAAAATACATTTGTGCGGTATTCGAATACTAATCGAATAGATCTATGTGCTTGGTATTCGGTATTCGACGGATTACCTTTTGGTCAGTATTCGGTATTCTTTATTTTGAATATCGTTTTTGAATATTCTGGTATTCGAATACTGGTATTTGAATACTGGTATCCGAATACCGATATTCGAATACTGGTATTCGAGTACTGGTATTCGAATACCGGTATTCGAATACTGATATTCAGTAACCTCTATTCTGGTATTCAAACTCCTGAATTTAAATACTGTTTGCCTTTTTATGAATATTACGTTACTTTTTCTTTAAGCGGGTTAAAAACATGTTCGCGGTGGTTTTGCCGGCGACGGGGTAAAATTTGATATAAGTCATATATATCCTCATTTGCAAACTAACAGTTTAGAAAGTTACTTTACAAATAAAAAATGTTATTCAATATGTTTTTAAATCTTGATCTGTTGTTTTTATGGTCCTAATAGATAAGTAATTTTGAACGGATATAAATTTATTTTTGCGAAAAAAAATATATTTAAATTAATTATTTTACCTTCTTTGGGGTTTTGCTATTAAAAAACAAGTAACTTGGTACAACATATAAAAAGTGACATTTCAAACTATGTTTTCTATGTATTAGGTTAGACTAATATGTATTTATCTCCATTTTACACAAATGGATGTGTATAATAAATTTTATTAGGTATGTCAGTTTAAATCATGACTATCTGGTAAATCGTAGATAGTACGTACATGTATCCCCATTCCAAAAGTCAATAGTTTAAAAAAATAAAATAATTTTTTTGAAAATTTGGGAGACATCTTGTATGCTTGAAATGATTAGTTTTTAAGCAAAACAAGGTACGCCACTGCATTTTTGTTATGGAAAAACGTAAAAAAATAAGAATAAGTTGCTTTTTCAAGAGAAAGGTTTTTTTGCTCTTTAGTATTCATTAATACCCAATCGTGGTATTCATAAATACCGAGTATTCGAATCCTTTTTATAGGTATTCGAAAATATTCGGTATTCGAATACTTTTTTTAATGGCATTCGTATTCGTATTCGAATACAAAATTTCAGTATTCGACCCAACCCCTGGTATTTACCTATAGAAATGTGATGCTACTGACTAGCAGCATCACTTTTCGTGATGACGAGTAAATACTCTCACTTGTAAGCAAATCCTCGAAATTTTCATACGTTTGAAGTAAATCAGCTATACCTTTTACTTATGAGCAAAAGCATTTGCTTCTTTTTTATTTATATAACCCAAATTACTACATGGTATTCCAAATGATTTTTATTTTTATTTAAAAACTATCTTAAGGTACTCAATTAACCACACTTTTGATATTTTAAGCAACCTTATTTTTAATTCAATTGAGCTTTTATTTTATAAGGTAAATATTGCTCTAATTTTAAAACCAGTAGTACCTCTTTTATTGACTGGTATTTATTCTTATCGATAAAAAATTAGCACTGGCTTTAAAATTAAAAGTAATATTATTGAGGAGAAAAAGCTAAAATTAAATTTAAATTAAAGGTTACTTACTAGATATTGCTATGATTTATAAAAAGAAGTTAGACGTCTTCTATATTTAAAAAATATATTCTAAAACTAAAAACTGTTTAAAAGGATTTTTGTAGAAAATAGAAACCCTTATGTGTTTATTAATTTTTTTACAATTACAGAAAAAAGTTACAAGGTAAATTAAAATAAAATGGCTGTACAGAATGGAACGTATACAATGAGAATAAAATAAGACAAAATGGAAAACCATTTAAGCAAAAAATAAACCATCTGTTTCAAAGGGGGAACTAGAAATACCAATTCTTAGGACCAGTCGCACCTGAGGTAGGGGGTCAGGGACTGGCCCCACGTAGTTTTTTTTGCTATAACTTTAATTATTTAAAAAAATAAAATCGTTTTATGACTCTAATACATTATGATCCTTTAGAAGTGTATTCATGCTAAAATTAAACGATTGTTTCAAATAGTGCCGGCTTAAACAACGTTTTTAGGATGGGTTGCGTGGCAATATGGCATATTAACGATGTGTTTGCTACTAACAGCGGTCGTAATATACCCAATAGATTACTAAAAAGAAGCTTGCAGTAGTAAATACTATCTTTAAAATATTTTACAGGAAATAAAGCGGCCTGCCGAAAAAATATGATATCTTTAATAAATGTCTTAGAGCATACATTTACCCCTGCGTAACTTGGAGATGCCAGATGTTTTTTTATTAAATTCATATATGTATATATATTTACCTTTATACTTATTTTAAAAATCTAGCTAATAGTGGGAACTTAATGATGCTAAAATCAAATTGGGAAAATACAACAAAGAAATGAACTATGCCGATTAAATATGGAAAACGTCTATAAAACAAAATTGTTGCAAAATAAGCATATTGCAGCATTAAACATGAATTTTAATTTATTGTTATAAAATGGATTTAACTATTTTTCCAAAATTTTGAGGTTAAACGCTGATATCCCACATGTAATGAAAAAAATCTGGCCTAAGTCGCTGACCCCCGCCCCAGATTCTCCGGGTACACAAATATGCCCCAGGTGCAACTGTTAATTACACTATATATGTATATCCATGCTAACTTAACGGAACGCCGAGAGTGTTACCGATTTCTTAAAATCGGTTTGAGCAACAAAATCAGATATTTGGTAACTAATTAGCAACTAAAAAGCAACAAATTTCCAGAGTTTTTTTAATTTTTGCCGATTTTCCATTGCCAGTTTTCCGGACCTACAAATTATCAAGAATAAAACCGAAGGCTTTTCGGAATTTGATATATAAACAAAAACAATAATGAAATTGAAAACTCTTGAATGGTCATTGAAAGCAGGTCAGGTTGAGTATCAAATTTAAGTGTTTGCTTTCTTTCGAGCATTACAAATCTTTAGGGAGTACAAAACGTGTGGATTGTTTCCCATACATACAGTATTTATATTGTAAACACAAAAAGAAAACCGTGCTATAACAGCTATAAATGTAATTTGATTTTATTGCAAACGAAAACAAAACAGTTTAAATTGGTTTTGAAGAAGGCCTATCTCTTTTTGTAAGCGTTATATTTTATTTGTTTTTTTATTTGTTTTCTCCCCAACATATATTTAAATTGATTATATTCTTTTCATCTTTCTGGCAGCGCACGAAGGTTGTACAAAATTTAAGTACTAGGTAAAAAGCGTGCTAATTTTAATTTTTTCAACTTCCCGTTAACATACCGAAACATTTGGGTATTATATTTTTTACAAAACCCAACACTGTCATCATAGAAACAGGATCGTATTCTTTTTAACTGTCTTTAAAGGAGTAAAATATTTTGTATTATACACCGACATTGTTAGGAATTTTTTCCTTTTGCCTTCTTTAAACATACATAGCCACCTGCCACAATTGATGCCTGCATTTACTGAATGCGATTTCAGTAGGTTAACAATTCAGTGATTTAATATCCTACCGCTTAAATTGAAACGAAAGCTTGTCTAATAAGAGAAGAGGCTGGTTTCCTTGAGGATATTCACCACGACTGATACAGCCTCACTCGAGGAGTTCCTGTAAGGCAGGCGAAACCGGTCTGGGAGAGGAGTCGTGGCGTGATAGCATAGCGCTATGATCGCGTATTCCTTTTAACTGTCTTTGTGCTGTAAGTGAAAATTATACATTTTGTATTATACACCGAGACAGTAGGATTTTTTTCTTTTGTTTTATTATATATATATATATATATATATATATATATATATATATATATATATATATATATATATATATTATATATATCATATTTTATATTAAATAAATCTAATCCGAAATATATCAACGCCTTTTTAATGTTTAGTTTACATCTGACATTTATTAAATGATGTCATACAGAAATTCTGGCTAATATAAACAGTCAATATTTTATGTCTGTAATAAATTTTTCATTATTTACATTAGCCAGATTTCTGTCTCTGTCTGACATAAATATTATTCAATAAATGTCAGATGTTAACTAACCATGATAGAGTTCTAAATGACTAAGGGTACATCGTAAAAACCGAATCCGATTGGACGGAATCTAATACTGTGCTACTTAGAATTTATCGGATACAGATAATCCGGTTCTAAATTCTTTTGGATTTGACAAAGAAAAGTATAAACAATGACAAAGAGAGCAAACAAATAAAAATAAAATTCTCACCATTTAAAAAATTGACTTTTAAGGTTTTTGACGTAATAATTTTTAACGATTATTTTTTACACACTGTATTTATTAATTGTGATATCAATACAGTCTACTAAAGTAGTTATGTCTCTAGGAGAAACCCAACCCCAACTCATATTAAAGGCTTTTGTTTAGAAGATATTGATGGTTATGTAATGGCTTGCTAACGTCATTTTTGACATAAAATAAGTAAAAAACGGTTGGACTTTGGTATAGAACATTATACATAAATTATGTTTAGAATTTTACGCAAAATCTAAAACATTAATAATATATAGGGTGTTTTATTTAAAAGAAGGAAGTTGACAATAACTTCCGGTATAACCGAAGTCGTGGGACACCGTGTATACCTAAAAAAACGAAACTCGCATATACAGTGTGTCCAAGATAAGGATCCTAAGCATGGAAATCTCAGTACCTGTTGGAGATACAGTTTAGGTTAAATTAGAAAAAAGTTGTGTTTTTAAAGCTTATTTACATGCCGTTTAAAAAACTTGAAAAATTGTCATGGCCAGCTGAGATATTTGGCAAAAACGATAAATTGACTCTATAGATTTTATTTTATTGTGACTTTATTTGAAGAGATAGGAAAAAACTAATAATCCGTTTTCATTGGCACTTTTTAGCTACTACATGATGGTATTTTTAGATTTTATATCCAACGTTTCGTTATCAAGAAACCATCATCAACATTATTTTTAAATGGCTCGAAAAAGAATACACCCTGTATCTGATCCTATTTTTTATAACAAATTCAACTATGTATCACATGTCATATTTTAGGTTTTAGTTAAGAGAAAAATTGCATTTTTTCCATTTTTAAAGATATTTTTAAGTAGGCCTTGCAAACAAATGCTTTGACTTTAATACCTGTTACCGTCTCTGTAACCTAATTTGATGTCATGATAAAACAGCAGTTATTGTTATTACCCTGTTTGTCAAGTTGTTGTTTTTAGAGCAATTGTTCTTTTGGTTACTGTTGTCTTTATTATTGTTTATTGGTGAATAGTTAATATCTATTGTGTTATTATTGTCGAATATGCCGGGTGGCCATTATAGCCATGAAGAAAAGTTTGACATGCTAACGTGCTACATTTTGTGTCAATGTATCCTTATACATATCCAGAAAGATAACAGTCATATAATTTCATTTTCTTACAGCTGGCTCGAAATTTAAAAAGCCAGTTTTATCTCGAAAAAGGAATCTTCAGAAGAAACCCAAAATAATGTTTTACAAGCAGTTGTTGAGAACCCTGAGATATTAACTTGGCAAATTAGACAAAATGTAGGAGTAGCCAAATCCACAGCTCAATTCCTTTTGCGGAAAAATAGATATCACCCCTATAAATTTAAGATCTGCCAAGGACTTAAACCGGGAGATTTCGAACGGCGCCGATATTTTTGCGAGTGGTATACACACGCACATGTAAAGAAAATTTAAATTTCTCTCCAAAAAATATGGTCCGACAAAAGTATGGTCGGAACTAATATACTAGGTCCATTTATTTACCAAAATTTTTTAACTGCAGAAATGATACCTTCATTTATTTTTGAGGCACAAAATGTAGCACGTTAGCATGTCAAACTTTTCTTCATGGCTATAATGGTCATCCGGCATATTCGAATTCACAATATATTATATTCACCAATAAACAATAATAAAGTCAACAGTAACAATAAGAACAATTGCTCTAAAAACAGCAATTTGACAAACATGGTAATAACGATAATTACTATTTTATCATGACATTAAATTATGTTACAGACTCGGTAGCAGTAACAGGTATTAACGTCAAAGCATTTGTTTGCAAGGCCTACTTAAAAAATATCTTTAAAAAATAGAAAAAATGCATTTTTTCCTTTTAACTAAAATTAAAAATATGGCGTGTGATACATCAATAAATTTGTAATAAAAAATGGGATCAGATACAGGGTGTACTTTCGTTTCGAGCCATATTAAAAAATAAAGTTGATGATGGTTTCTTGAAAACGAAACGTCGGATATCAAAACTAAAAATACCATCATGTAGTATGTAAAAAGTGCCAATGAAAAGTGTTATTAGTTTTTTCATATCTCTTCAAATAAAGTCATAAAAAATAAAATAGATATAGTCAAATTTTCGTTTTTGCCAAATATCTCAGCAGGCCATGAAAATTTTTCAAGTTTTTAAACAGCATGTAAATAAGCTTTAAAAAACACAACTTTTTCCTAATTTAACCTAAGCTGTATCTTCCACAGGTACTGAGAATCCCATGCTTAGGATCCTTATCTTGGACACACTGTATATATAAAAAACTAATATTACGTTGTAAAAGTAGATTCAGACCTTATTCAGGATAACCCTGGACTTTGTTGAAATCTAAAAAACAAATCATCGTAATTCTCCATTACTAGTAAAAGCACCTACGGTTACGTATTGATATTGTATTTACATTTCTCCTTTATCCTGTTTTCTAAAGCAAAAAGTAAAATATGAATGTGTAGATTGTTTATTTATATAATGGTGTAATTTCGTGAATGCAGCAGACGTATTATTACGACTTAACAAAATATTTGATTTGACTGAAAATGAAAACAAAACAGTTTAAATTGAGTTAGGGGAATATTAAATCTCTCCGTAAACTTTTTATGTCGTTCCTATTTTGTTTTCAAATTGAATTTATTATTTGTTTCTTTTCAAACACAAAATTAAGTTTACATCTTGATTTATGAAACATAAAGTTTGTATTTGACATTTAGATCTAATTTAAAATATTTTCCTTCACAAAAATAATTCAATACATATTAAATAAAATGTGGGTAAGTTAAAAAACACTGTATAAAAATATATTTTGTTATACAGTGTAACTCCTTAGGTTTGCACTTTTTATTATTAATTTTACGAAAAAAAATCTTTATAAAAACTTTTCTATGGTCTAAAATGTAAAATGCAATCATGAGATAATTTTGTTTTCACGACCGTTAAAAATTGCTGCTTTTTAATCGATTACATGAAGGTAAAGTACTTCATTTCAGTACACTACATAAACTGTTTAGTAACTTTTTTTCCTACGACCACTTGTGAAAATAGCAAATAGCACACTGATTTCATGCATAGAAAATGCGTTATATCACACTAGTGTTGCAAAGTACTTTACAGCACTAGTGTTGCAAAAGTACTTTACAACACTCGTGTGATACATATTAGGATGTCATTCTAAAAACTGCTATTGGTTTTGCACGTGACATATTTATTGTAGTGACAGTAAAAAAACTTTTTATTTACCTTAAACGGTAGAACCCAAATTAGCGAAAATCATCTTATTGACGTTAAGTTACTACACAGTATAAGCTTTCTTCCAATATTAAAAAGAGTAATAATAAAATTTATGAAAAAATAAAAACATAAACAAAAATAGACATAACCACAAAAAACAACTTTCACTGACTGGAACAGTGTTGTCAGGTAAGTAGATCAAATTAAAAATCTCCCTTCTACCTTTGAGCACGCACTTTATAGAGGCAGCCTTGCCGCTTGACCGTTCGACCTAAAGCGCCAGAGAAAAAAGCCTATAGATCAAATTCCTTTCTCTCTTTCTTCGTGTACTCAAACAACTAGTTAAATTTTTTTTAATCCCTAATTAAACCTAAGGCTAATACACACTTTATGAATCCACTTTCTTTATCCATTCATAAATAGAATCAGACCCTTCCGACGTTGCCAAATTCTTTCCATAAATGCTTTCCATATTTTGCATGGTAACTGACGTTTGGTAGTCGTTTTTTTCTTACTTTTAGGACTTTAGGTTATGCATTTACAATTTTCATATTTTTTATATTTTTTCTTAAAAATATGAGGAAAAACTGTTATTTTTACTTAATTTTACATGTGATGTTCAGTTTCATTAACTCGTTTTACCAATTTTACCCCACCCAGCACCCCTTTTCACTCCCCGGTCCCGTAAGTTTATTTACTGATATTTTTAAAAACGGAATATTTTGGATATGCGCCACTTACGTTTTATTTAGAAGAGTGTCTAAAATATGTAAGAATCGATAATTTTTAAAAAACCCTTATAATAGCAGAAAACCGTATTAAACTATTACCGTTATTACCTAACAAAACCATACAATTTTTGTTAAGTGAGGGTCTTTTAAATTCCAAAATGATAAAAGTTATATAATGCTTCTAGGTAGGTGATTTTCGATGTAAAAATATTGTCAAAACAGTATAATATAGCAGTGAGGAAAAGTATATATCACACTAGTGTTAGCAAAGCTAAATATCACCCTAGTGTTGCAAAGTTCTCAATTGTTTTTTATTTTTTCTGAACAGTCAAACTTTAATTTATTTTTTTTTGGTGAATAATTTGTGGTCGTAGGAAAATAGTGTAACAGTACTCGTGTGAAAATGACTTTCTTTACACTCGTGGTTTGTCGCACTCGGCTAACGCCTCGTGCTACAATATTCCCACTCGTGAAATTAGTCATTTTCCACACTTGTAATGTAATAAATTTGTAAGTTTGCGAATAAATTTCATAGAATTATTAAATATCATAAGTAATAATAAATTTGAATTTCTAAGAAATTGAAAAGGAATTTATACTGTTTTAGTATTATATCTACAAAAAGTAAGTACATACAATTTTCTAAAATAAAATAATAAGTGCATAGTTATGAAGATGATAAATGTTTCTTAAAAAATAAGGAGGCTATGATTTTGTGTTGCAATATAATGGCTGTGCTGTAAAAATTAAAATTAATAAGTTTAGATAAATAAAACATGTATATAATATTATTGAAGTATTTTGGGAGATTTTTATACGGTCGTAGAAACAGTACACGTACAGTATATAACACATGCATAAAGTGTATTTTTTTACTCATGGAATTGCTTTTCATGGGTAAAAAAATCATCACTATATGTACTTGTTACATAAATTACTAATGTTAGTGGTATTACCCTCCGTAGACTTTTATATCGCTCTTATTTTGTTTGCAAACCAAATTTATTATTTGTTTCTTTTCAAACACAAAATTAAGTTAAAATCTTAATTTATAAAAAATTAAATAATGTATTTGACATTTAAGTCTTATTAAAAACATTTTACTTTATAAAAATCATTCCAATACATATTAAATTCATGTAGGTAGCTAACAAAAAAAACTTATATAAAACAAACCTATTTCTTAAAGAAAATTAGGTTTAAGTTAAATACATTTTTATACAGTGGCTCTACTTAGGTTCGCATTTTTTTATTATTAATTTTACGAAAATAAAATCTTTATAAAGAGGTTTGCTTATCTAAACCTAAAATGCAATTATTAGATAATATTTTTTTTAGTGGTAGTACTCTCCGTAAACCTTTTATGTCGCTCTTAATTTGTTTGCAAATTGAATATGATATTTTTCCCTTTTTAAACACAAATTTTAGTTTACATCTTAATTTAAAAAACTCTAAATGTTGTGAGTGATACTAAGAAAATTTTGGACTTCCATACTATTTACACAACGTTTTAGACAGTCCTATTTCTGGCTTTACACTTTAAAACGGTCAGAGATAGGACTGTCCGAAATGTGTGAATAGTTAAAATAAAAACAATGGAAATCCGAAATTCTTTTAGTATCTTACGATGAATCGTTTCTACCGAATTCAAACATAAAATGTTGTAAATGACATTTAAATCCAATATAAGACATTTTTCTGTACAAAAAATATTCCAATACATAATAAATAAATATAGATAAGTAAAAACTTGTATAAATCAAGCCTATTTCATTAGAGAAAATTTGGTTTTAGTTAAATGATTTTTTTATACAGTGTGTCAACTTAAATTCGCACTTTTAACAAGATATTATAAAGAAACCTAGGTTTTAGTTAAACTAACTCTATTTAAAGTTTGTTTTAAAATGCAATCATTAGATAATTGTTTTTAGTGGTATAAGTGGTATCTCAAAAATAAGAATTTTGCTTTAAAGGAAAATACCGTTATTTTTTACAATACCAAAAATTACTAACTAAAAAAATATATTTATGTTTTACCCATCTATTATTGATCTGTAATACCTTAGAAACGGAATATGTTATGGTAGCAATAATATCTGCTATCACACCTAGGGCATTATAAGCGGGCATTATGATAATACCCGCTTATATGGAAATTTTATTGCTTATCCAATTTTATTTCTCTCACAATAACGATCAAGTTTATACAAAAATATTTTTCTTTAAACAATACTAAAAATGAAACTTTATTTCCAAAATTAAAATTACAATTTTGAAATGTCCCGGAAAATGTAGCTGATCCCACTATAGAATGGTCGGTGTTTTTGTGATGGTAGCAGCGGTGGTAGCACTAGCGCTATTTTGTATTCGGACTGTATTTTTACGACTAAAAATAATAAAGTTTGTTAAACAAATGTATTAAAATAAAATCAATAACTTACCAGTTCCTGAAAATATGCCATTAAAACGGTTTCGGTTATTTGAAAAATTGCGTTCGCATCTTCTCAAATACTAAATATGCCATACTCCCGATCATACTGTTGCCTTGATTTAACTGGCAAAAGATTTTCGGTCGCTTTTATGGCCTTTTCTCTTATATTTTGTGGAATTTCTTCCATTTTGAGCAAATCGTTAAATAAAAATGCCAACTGACTAACTGATAGAAACATCAAAGTCAAACTTAACACCAGTCATTATCTTCTTACGTATACAGGTACAGGTGCAACTTATTTTTTATATTGCGAATAAATAATGTAATTAGTCATTGAAAAACTCTTTTGGGTAAAACATAAAGCATTAGTATGCACCACGGGCTTTACTGGACTATAATGCCCATCAGGTCGAAATCTATTTCGACCTTCAGGGCATTATAGTCCTAGTAACGCCCTTGATACATAAATAGCTATTAGGACTTAAAACAATCTTTTCATATGCAAACTTGTTTAACTGAAGGAAATAACTTTTTGCGATAACGACAGTTTTTCTCTGACCAGACGAAAATCTACATATTTCCAATTCGTTTTCTTATCTCAAAAATGCATTATTTCTGTAGATTGTAGGCATCGTTAGGCAAAATACTTTTCTGACCATGGCCGAAAATGTATTTTTCGGAGGCTTAACTTTTTTATGCATTAGATAAACACTGGTGACGTGTTTCGTAATTAAAATAAATGTTAGTTATTTATTTAATATTTAAAAATATTTGTTTATTGTTTAATCGATGAGTTTGCTATAATGCTCTTTATAATTTTATGCTCTTATTAATCTTTCTTCAAAACTTAGAATTTAACAAAATTTCCGACTTTAAACTGAAAATGTAATAAAATGTTTAGCTTATTATTCTGTAGAGATACAACGTTGTAACTAAATACCTTAACAAACGTTGGTAAAAGATACCTTATTATAATTTTTTAATATTCACTTACTTTAGGTAATGCTTATACCGGGTGTTGCTCCGCCGAGCGGGACATAGGGAATCCCATGTAAATTTTGAAGTAGTCAAATATTGGCTCACCTAATTATTTTAGAAATAATTGCTATTAGGATTTATTGAAGAGCACAATAAGTTCCACTTAGAATGAAAATTTGAGCATTTTTCAACCAACCAGTAAAGAGTAAACTGCTTAAATACTTCTGAAACGTAGTATCTCATTATGCACCCTGTACTCTAGAAATCAATAATAAAAACACCATATTGATTTATCAGTGACAATTTATTTATTATTTGCCATATATGCCAAAACTAAACAATTTTATACGGGAATTTTAAAAGAATCCTCTCATTTCATTTTAGTTTACAGCTAATTCCAATACATGCACTCACAGTTACGCAAGACAATAAAACAAATTTGTCTACATTTAGAAATCAGTTTATGACGAAAATATCAGGATTTAATCAAATGCTCAAATATTCCTCCATTAACTGCCAGACAATAACCCAAATGATTATAAAACTCATTTCTTACGTTGGCTAGTTGGTACATCGATATTCTGGCACATTCAGCGGAAATAGCATTCCTTAGCTGGTCTAAATTTTCATATTTTTATTGGTATTAAGCTTAGTTTCTAAATGTCCCCATAGAAAAAATCGTTTGGCAAAAGATCCAGAGACCTGGCTGGCCAAGATATTGCGTGGTTCGAGCCTATGATGTCGTTATTAAATGCGTTGTTCAAGTATTGCTCACACACAGCTCTGGTACTGTGTGCTGGGCAGCCATCCATTTAATACCAAATCTCTTGATTTTCACGAGCAAGGCTGGTGGTGTGGTCTTGTCCAGTAATGTACTCCAGTTTTCTCGTGATAATGTTTCCTTCGGCCTCCCCTCTACACAAAGTATCACTTCTAAATCCCTCTCGTTTTGTACAATTGGTCTCTAATTTTCTTGTCGATTTTCTTTACATTTGCAATTATTGATTACTGTGCCTGTAGTTTCAATTTTTTTTATCGTCCGTTTTATTGTTGATTTAGTTGGTATTGGCCTATTAGGAAAATAGGCTGCAAACATGTCCGCTACTCTTCGATAACTATTTCCCTGATAAAAACTTGAGAGTACAAAGGTTAAATAATTTTTCTGGTATTTTATTATAAACTAATAAGTAATAATACAGGGCGCGTAAGAAGACAGGAGATTCGTAACTTATTTTTAGCATTTATCTTTTAGCTGGCGTACTAAGAAGAGCTGGAATTTGTACACTGGTTACAACTTTTCGTGCTCTTTAAAAATCCTTATAATATTTTCTTCTAAAATAATTAGGGGAGCCAATATTGGACCACTTCAAAATTTACATGGGATTCCCTATGTCCCGCTCGACGGAGTAACACCCGGTATGCTTAACCCTTTGAATATTTATTTTTGCTTTATTTTTCGTTAAACTAATTATAATTATAAATAATAAATATTTTTGTTATTATCCATTTTTGGTGAATATGTATGTATGATATTAGGGAAGAGTAGCCCAAAATGATGTTCTTAAGATTAACAACAAAAAATAACTTTATATGGGCCGGTTAAGTATGGGGTTCCCCTTTGGCGTAAAGTATTTTTCTTTTTGGACTTTATATTGGGCAAGGGGCAAATTAAAACGCATATGACGTGACACAGCTTAGTGCGTATTTTTATAACTTAATAAAAAAATCAAAAATTGGTTTCGTTTACGTGACTAAGATTTTTTTTCCAAATGGTCAAGATAATGAATAAATATTGAATAATACATGCATACTTTTATAACATATATTTAAACTTTTATTGCCATTTTGCAAACTTGTTTTCGTTTATTTTATTTACTTATTTAGGAAATATACAGAATTTAAAATTTAGTTATAAATAATAAAAATAAAATTTCGAATCGTATATAAAACAATAAATCAAAAAATTGGATGGAGAAAATGTCAATACGCTTTGCTAGTATTAAAAATAACAGGAAATCAAACATTAATATTTTATTTTGATTAAATTTTTAAATAGGTTTTAACCAAGCTTGAAAAATTACCTACATTTTTCTGGAACTTGTAAGCCATACAAGCTAAAAATTGTATATTGGTTAATGTAAAATTTATAGACAAATCTTGATAATTTAAATAAATATTTTAAGAGTCAGTGAAAGCCTACCTTTACGTTGGGTGGCAGAGAGGCACCCAAATTTACTATGACATGAGAGTTGACACAAGCGGGTTTTAAAAAAAAAAAAAAAAAAAAAAAAAATATATATTTAGTTTTACCTATGATTTTTCCAGCTTTCAAATCAGAATTTTAAAAATACAAAGGATTTACATAAAAAAATATATTTACAATTTTTATTTACGAAATTATATATTTTTAAAATCTGTCTTGCAATAAGCTAAAAAGCAAAGAATGTTTAAGATTTGATACCGATTTTCAAAATCCATCGAAATCGATCTTTCTTGTTTTTGGGTCCATTTTACTTGTGGAAAAGTAAGCAAATATTTTTGTATTAATTAGCTGCAAATATCTGCAACTTTCTATAAAATTTATTTTTTAGTGCCAAGAGGTCGAAACATGAAACATATAAAAAAATTATAAACAGTTGAATTACCAAAATTTCTTAGCTTAGATGTTATTGTTATATAACTTAGTATTTGTTAATATTGTTACGTAGCTGTAAGTAATTAATATAACAAAGTAACTTCTTAAGACATTTTTATTATGTTTATTGGGTGGTTTAGGAATATGCAATCAAATGGACTTTATTATTTTTCTCGAAAACTAAGCAAGATACGAAAAATATTAAGGAACAAAAAGTTGTATTTTTATTTGTTCACTCTACAGAAAATAGAAGAGTTGTATTTAAGTCAGTGGCGTATATTTTTTTGTCAGAAATACTTATTAAAGTGCTGCTCGAGACGCCACTGGACTTAAAAAATGTAATAAAGTCAGAGCTGAATTAGCCCTAAATGCTTCAAGTAACAATACCAAATTGCATTAAAGTTGGATGAGGGTTATTTACCATATTTATAAAAACCAATAAAAAAGTTCAACACCCTGTATCTTAAAAACCGTGCAATATTGGACACTAGTTTTATATAAACCTTTTTTTATGAAATAAGCTCATAAATAAAACCTTAAAATTCTACCGTAATCAGGGCCGTGTTATCCATTAGGCTGACTAGGCTACAGCCTAGGGCGCCATAAAAAAATATGGACGCTGCAGGTGAGTTTATAAAAAGTTGATGGGGATTTTTGAGCTAATTTCTCAGTGAATAAATCTTCTGGAATGAAATAGGTAAATAGGCGCGCAAAAAGGAATGCCTTTTTTGCTATTCAAAAAAATTTTTGGTAAATTAGGCGCTCTGGGAATTTAGCCTAGGCGCCTCAAACGGTAATACGGCTGACCGCAATCCTGTAATAATATTACAGTATTGCTTTCTGCATATGCAGAGCATGGTACCTACTAAATTGTATACAGGGTGTCCAACCGGGAACTGCTGTGATCGATTTCTCGAAAAGTACGCCTTGGAAAATTTTGAAAATTTGGTAACATTATAAAGTTAGTAGGGATTATAGAACTTAAATATTTTGACAGCTCTACCACTTCCGGTTATACCGAAGGTTAATGTTAACTTCCTTATTTTAAATGGAATACTCTATATATTAATTATTTTTTAGATTCTGCGTAAAATTCTAAACATAATTTATGTGTAATGTTCTGTACCTAAGTTCAACCGTTTTTGACTTATTTTAAATTTTATGTCAAAAATGACGTTTGCAAGCCATTACATAACCATCAATTTCATCTAAACAAAAGCCTTTAATATGAGTTGGGGTTAAGTTCTTTATAAAAAAAGAACTTCTTAGTAGACTCTATCGATATTTTCATAATTAATAAATACAAAGTGGTCAAAAATAATCAGTGAAAATCATCACGACAAAAACCTTGAAAGACTCATTTTCTTAAATTGAAACCCTATCTTTTATTACCTTATCCTATTAGGCATTAGAAAACAAGGGTAAGTTTGTATAAGAATATCTATTTCAAGAATTTATAGTTTTCGAAATATTAACGATTTAATATTTATCTATTTTAACAATGCATTTAAGTCCGGGTAGGTACGAGTAGTTGGTTGTGACGCTGCCTCAAGGCCAACTAGAAGCAAAAAGCTAACCAGAAGAAAACTAGTTAATATTTTAGTAAATTTGATCATCTCTCATACAAACGTATCCTAAGTTTTGATGTATATTAGAATAAGGTAAAAACGATAAGGGTTTTCCATTTAAAAATTACTTTTAAGGTTTTCGTCATGTATAATTTTTAACGATTATTTTTGACCACTCTGTATTTATTTATTGTAAAAATATCAATACATTCTGCTAAAGTAGTTCTTTTTCTACGAGAAACCCAAACCCAGCTTATATTAAAAGCTTTTGTTCAAAGGAAATTGATGGTTATGTAATGAGTTGCAAACGTCATTTTTGACATAAAATTTAAACTCAAGTCAAAAACGGTTGGACTTAGGTATAAAACATTTTACATAAATTATGTTTAGAATTTTAAGCAGAATCTTAAAAATAAATAATATAGTGTGTTCCATTTAAAATAGGGAAGTTGACATTAACTTTCAGTATAACCGGAAGTGGTAGAGCTGTCAATATATTTTGGTTGTATGTCCTCCATTGACTTTATATTGTATACCAAATTTTCAAAAATGTTTTAAAGCTTACTTTTTCGAGAAATCGATCGCAGCAGTTCCCGATGAGGACACCCTGTATAATATACAAAACTATTTTAGTGCAATAAGACTGAAACGATATTTGTCTCGAAATCCCTACCTCTCAACCCACTGTGCGACGTGTATATTTGTTTATAAAACATTTTGATATTTTTATCAAAAGTTGTATAATAAATAATAAATATGTATATTAATAACAATTTGTTTGTATTACAGATTGTCAAAGATGCAAGCCTCCATTTTGAGCGTTATGTTGGCATTACTGTTCATAGGAGCTTCACGGTAACAAAGACCCGGTCATCAAGATTGAAGTGTTTAGAAGAGAAGAACGTAGCAGAAGTTTTTGAAGTAAAGTTTCGAGTGTTTCAAGTGGTTTTAGCTGACTTAAATCTAAAGAGTAATTCTAAAATACTACGTTGTTCTCATTGTTACAATAGGCCATGAAAAAGAAATTTACAATCAGCAGATAACGAAAAGGAGGAACAAAAATACAAGTAGTTTTTGTTATGTTTGTATTCTGACTTAATTTTTTTCTGATAAAACAGAAAAAACGTTTTGGGATATTAGAAAAATAGTTGTAATATTTAAAATATCAATTTTTACAAAACAATAATTTTCTTGCAAAAGCAGTATTAAGTAGGTATATTTTCTCAAAATACTACGAAACAAATTTTTAATCGTTTGGTAAATAGGATACAATTATTAAAATTTGATGGTGACTTAAAAATAATTTTTTCCGGAACGACAACATTAAAGAAAAATATTTATTATAAACTTGAATAACAAGAAAATTAAGTACGTAAAAATAATATAATCGTTAATTTTCTGTTTTTTCCTATTTACTCCCAATAGAAGTATGTAGTATTTGCCACTTAATATTTTTATGACATATTAATTTTAAAAAAATCCAATGAGGGAAAAACAAAGAATTTTAGAGCGATTCTTTAGTAAGTAAAGTCCCATTACACACTGTACATAAAAACATATAAAATAGTTCTCTAAGTAGATATATTATAAAAATGTTTTTTGTATCTGAAAAACGGGAAAAATGGAATAAAGAAGGATCAATGCCACCGTTTAGGCCAGCTGGAAAACAAGGAACACCTAGTACACCAATTTAATTACATATCTAGTGCTAAGATGTATAAAATTGTTTTAAATAGCTACTGATATCAAGATCTATATTCTATAAGCTTTAAGTGTAGCACAACAAACTATTTAAATTAAAACATTAATTAAGAATAAAACTGGGAAAAAACTAATAAAACTGGAATAAAAATGTTTATTTTCTTCTTTTATTCACCTAAGAAAATAAAAAGCCAATTTTATAACTTTAAACACTCAAGAAAGAAAACGACCGCTCTCTGCATATACAGGGTGTTTTCTAACTACGGTATGAAACTTAAGGGGCTTATATTTTTATAGGAATACAAATCCTTTAATTATATGTCTGGATTCTTACTTCAATTCTGAGGTTGAGGTTTAAAAAAAACAGTCAAGGGTGGAAAATGACTTATTTCACACGAGTGGGAATATTGTTGCACGAGGCGTCAGCCGAGTGCGACAAACCCACGCGTGTAAGAAAGTGATTTTCACACAAGTAATGTACACTATTTTCCTACGACCACAAATTATTCACCAAAAAAACAATAAAAGTTGTTTGTCTTCACGGAAAAAATAAGAAAACAATTGAAAACTTTGCATCACTAGGGTGATATATACTTTTCCTTACTGCGATATATTATACTGTTTAACAATATTTTTATATCAAAAATCACCTACCTAGTCGCTTTTTATCATTTAAGAATTAAAAAAGGTCCTCATTAAAAAAATATTGCATGGCTTTTTCAATGTAAAACCCATTAACAGCCTGATAACTCCAAATTTATTTTAAATAACAATGACAGCGATGACAGCTTTATATTATACTTTGCAACACTAGTGTTGTAAAGTACTTTACAACTACTAGTGTGATATAAGGCATTTTCTATGCATGAAAACAGTGTGCTATTTACTATTTTCACATGTGGTCGTGTTGTTATGGATACTATTAGAATGGTTTAAAGCAGGGATAGCAAACCTTTGTTTCAACGTGCTATTTTTGTAAATATAAATTAGGCTCTGAGAGTGCCATGAAATAATACTTTGGACTTTATTGTTGTGGGGAAAGAAAACTTTGTTCGAAAAAAATTTATGGGCAAAAAAATGGTCATAACGTTTAAAGTTGCTGTTCTTTAAAAAGGTGAAGATACAAACGTAACACTTTTTTGTGGTGCATAATAACTCATGTGATCAGCGGCGTGCTCTCAAATACTACGTCGGTGCCATTGGTTCGCCATCCCTAATTTAAAGTATCAATTTCGGTTCTCGAAAACGAGGCGAGATCCGAAGAAAATACAGGGAGGACTCAGAAAGGTGCATTTCTATTTGCTAAGTCGAAAAAAAATATAAAAACTCCTTGTGAAAAAGAGTCAGTGCCGTACTTTTTTCCCAATAACATTAGCTGAGGTGCAACACTAAGCGCGCCACTGGACCCAATAATCTTAACCTAAGTAGAGGTTTGCAGGCGCCTTATTACATTTAATAGGCGTAATAAATTTCAATTAACAGTTATCAAGGGTTATTAGATATTTTAAAAGTACGATTTGTTTTCAAATATTTAACATTTTGTATTTTGAGAATGAAAAATTTCAGGACCCATTATTATATGAACTTTTTATATAAAAATGGCTCAAGAATACGCCTTAAATTTTCTTACTGCAATTTGGAAACACCCTGTATAACAGAATACTGCTAAGATATACAGGGTCATCCAAATTAAGTGTCTGTCATTTATAACTTCCTTAATACTCAAAATACAAAATAGTTTAAATTAGCAAACTAGTAAATTGTTTCACGCTCTTTAAGACTAAATATTAGAAAAAACAATTGACAATCAGCTTGCTGAGTTATACAGCAAGAAATACCCCTTTTTAAATGGAACACCCTGTATATTTTATCACCATCAGAAAGTTCTTTCAAAATCCTTTAAAAAAGTCCATATGTAATATATCAAATATTTTTATAGTTTCGGAAATATGGCCATCCTCAGGAGTTTAATAGTAAACTGGATTTTTATATAAAACACCCTGTATATGGTATCATCATTAAAAAGATATTTTAAAGAGCTTTAAGAAAATATCACATTTGATTTGCCTATCTTTTATAGTTTTGGAAATATAGCCATTCAAATCTGAAAGATAGTAGATATTTTCCCCGTTCTTAGTTCTGACACTAAAAACTTATTGCTTAGACCGTGTTTCCACGGGCCACTTTTTGAAAGTTGATATGGACCACAAAAAGTGGTTGGTTCCTGGGCTCCTCTACCATTTCGCCAGCTTCTAGTTCCGTTTCCAACAATGCTAAAATTTTACTCTTTTTTACGTGGGCGTTTTGACAACTACAATTTAACTTCTGTCACTGTACTATCAAACCACTGTTTGTGGTCCATATCAACTTCAAAAAGTGGCCCATGGAAACACGGCCTTATAAACATTTGTTTCTATCCTATATAGTTTTAAAAATATAGGCATCCAAATCTAAAAATACCAAACTTACTATATGTATAACTACGTATAGCTCCTAAAGCTGTGATATAATGGAAATTTAACGTAATTTTTAGATTTGAATGGCCATATTTCCAAAACTATAAGAGATAGACATATCAAATGTGATATTTTCTTAAAGCTCTTTTAAATATCTATTTATTGGTAATGTAATATACAGGGTGTTTTATTTAAAAAATGCCAGTGTACTATAAAATTTCTGAGGATGGCTTTATTTCTGAAACCATGAAAAATTGGATATATCACATGTGGACTTTTTTCAAGGATTTTAAAAGATCTTTCTAATGGTGATAAAATATACATGATGTTCCATTAAAACAAGGGTATTTTGCTGTATAACTTAGAAACCCCATTGTCAATTGTTTTTTCTAATCTTCAGTCTTAAAGAGCGTGAAAAATGCTACTTGTTTACCAATTTAACCTATTTCGTATTTCAAATAATAACGAAGTTACCAATAACGGACACTTAACTTAAATGGCCCTGTAGATCCTTATCTTTTTAAGTTTTATAGGGCCAGGTTTTTTCATTTAACCTAAATAATAATTATAACAAACCTTTAGAACAGAGCAGCTGTAATTATTTTGGTGTACTAAATAAAATAAGTAGTTTCAGTAAAAAAAATGTTAATTTTAAGACAATTAATAACATATGTAATAAGATCTCACTTGTTTTATATTAAAACCATATTTTAACAACTGAGTGTAATAGGAGATGAAAGGGATATTTAATAATCCGATAACAGGGAATGCAATCAAATTGTGTAAATATTATATTGTAAATAATACTGTAGTAGAAAAAAAATATTAATGTTCAAATGGGTATTAAGATATGCAAGTTCACCTATGGATGGTTTATAATTTTATTTGGTAAAGGTACTAGTCAGTTTTCTTATATGTCAATACATTTATCTAAAAAGGCGCTGGTATCAGATTTTAACGAGATTTACAGACGTGAACTGATCCCTTTTTAATAAAAAAGTTTTTCACATTTTTGAGGCGCGTTCAAGGCATCAGTTCACGTCTGGCAGCCTCGTTAAAAACTTATTTTATAATTAGATTATTATAAAATAATTTCGATCAAAAGCTGTTGAACTTATGTTTGGGGATTGATTGCAACCTTTTCTATAAGTTTTAACATTTTTTATACAGATTGTCCACGGATGGTGTTTACAAGAGAACAAATATAATTTTTCGTAAAAAGAATATTTTATATTAAAATTTATGCATGAAATAACAATGTGATTTACGAAAAAAAAGTGATTTTGTATACAGGGTACACAGAAACTTGAAAAATATTGTTTTTCTCTAAGAGTAAACTACCTTTTCTTTTTATTTTTAAGCAAAATATTATTTAGAAAATGTATTTAGAGTAGCATTTTGAATCACTTTAATAATATTACAGGAGTATCAGAAACTTTTATGAAACTAATTTTAGAGTTATTAGAAAATAATTATTTAAATTTTTATAATAAAGTAACTTACAAAACTTCTATAATTTGCTTTTTAAACACCTGCTTTCTTCAAATTTTTTACCCAACACATTATTTCAGCTATAATGTGATCAAGGCGTTTTCGCCAAATTATAAAGTTTAATAAACTTTTGTATTATTATTTTTATCAAGTACAATCTTTAATTTAAATAATTTTCCCAATGACATTTTGCTTAAAAATAAAAGAAAAGGAGGTTACTCTTGAAGAAACATCATGTTAAGGTTTTTGCGAAGCATGTATACAAAATCAACATCTCTCTCTCTTCCTAAATCATATTTTATTCCAAGAATTTTTTTCAAAAATAACATTTTTGGTGCATTTGTACTCTTGTAAACTCTCCATTCGTGGACAGTCTAAATAACCTAAATAAAAATAATTTATTTATATTAAATAATTCATTTAAAATTTATTTATTTTAAAGTTATCCTAATTTTTTTATATTATTGCAATAGCAAAATAGCCTTTATAATATACAGGGTGTCCAAAAGATAAGGTTAAAATTGATAGGGGTGATAGAGTGAGCCAAAATAATGTTAGTACTTCAAATAAAAAAGTTCTATCGGGCTTCCTTAGGGAGTTATCAACCTTCAAAGTTAGAATAAAAAAGATGTATTTTATTTATAACTTTTGAACGGATCCCACAATAATAATAATATTTGAGCATTTAAATTAACTAATACCAATGCTTTTTCATGGGTAAATGATTGCGCAGTAAGTCATAATTATACAGGGTAAGACGAATTCTTTTCGTTTATTGTATGCATTTTTACAGAGGTGAAAAATTTGACATTTTGCTTTGACCATTTTATTCCTTTATTATTTTTGTACAAAAAGAGATTCTTTATTTATATCGATATTTTGGACCGTTTTTCATAAAATCGCACATGTTTTAATAATTTTCTCAAAAAAATATTTTTCTTATTACAGTTTAGTTTATAGCAGTTAGTCGTATAGCGGGATGAGGCAGGCAAAAAACCACTATTGTATTTATCCCAACGTTTCGTGGCTGGATTGCCACTTTATTAAGGGCCAGTACTTTACGAGGTCTCACTGCCTTTAGAAACTCTATTGTCTAACAAAAATATATAAGAAAGTTCCATACCATCAAAAAACCACCGTGAGCAGCACAACATTTCTGTCAATTTTATTATATACAAAATGTTGGTCTGTCTGGATTTACACGCGATTTTATGAAAACGCACCCAAGATATCGGTTTAAATAAGGTATACCTTTTTTGAACAAAAATAATAATATACAGTATATAAATACGATCAAAGCAAAATGTTAAATTTTTCACCTCTGTAACAAGTGAATACAATAAACGGAAAAAAAATCGTTTACCCTGTATAATTATGACTTACTGCGCAATCATTTGCCTATGGAAAAAGCATTGGTATAAGTTAATTTAAATGCCAAAATATTTTTATTGTTGTGGCAACCGTTCAAAAGTTAAAAAATAAACTTTTTTCATTTTAACTTTGAAGGTTAATAACTCCCTAAGGAAGCGCGAACTTTTTTATATGAAGTACTAACATTATTTTGGCTCACTGTATCACCCCCATCATTTTTGACCTCTCCTTTCCGGACACCTGTATACAATACTGGTTTCTTTAATTATTTAATTAAATATCTTTATTTTAGAGAAAAGCTAAATAATATTTTGTTTAAATCTATATTTATTAATTTATATTTAAACCCTTTTTAAAATTTATTTTTAAAATAAATTACCATATCTCAAAAGAAATTATAAACCATGCCAGAATTGTTAAAAATAGTTTATTGTACAATAAACTATACTAAATGTGGTGTAGAAAATCAAAAATGTTTTTGTTTTTTTAGAAATACATATTTGTGTTGTCAAACTTATTGTAACTCATAATATATTTATGTAATTACCTACCATATTTTCCTTAACGTTGTAACAGGGGCAGCATTAAATCTTGTTAATTATTTTGTAATTTATATCAAACATTTTGTTATAGAACTTATACGATGTTAATAAATAATTTTTTACAATATTGTTTTTTTTTTTGTTTTTAAATATTACGGCAAAATATACAGGATATTTCTTATGGTAATGTAGGCTTTCTGAAACTCCCCACTTGTAATACCTGGTGTAAAACACTTTGAAAATAATTAAAGGTTTCCTTTAGAAGCGCAATTTTACTTTCTTTTAGCCATTTTTTATTGTTAAACGTGAAGAATAAGTAAAAATAAATTAATGTTAGGTTAATTTAATTTTATAGAATCCGTATTTGTTATCAGAATGTTCTTATCTGTTATTTTTTAAAATGGAACACTCGGTTTAATAAATCACCATTAGAAAGATATTTTAAAGAGCTTTATTGTCATGTGTGTCTATTTAATACTCTATGACCCTAAAAGAATTTTTGATAATCTAACTATTTAAAGTTGTTGGCGTTGGATATAAACCTAATTAAAATTGTACACTAATTTTTAAGATCTATATGGCAATATTTCTGTAAGTAATAAATGGATATATTAAATAATGTATACCTCTTTAAAAGGTTTTTTAGGGGTAGTATAAAATACCAAATGTTCTATTTAAAATAATAACGCAAAATTCACTTATTGATTTGGAATACAGAATTAAAAGTAAACCATTTTTTTTACGCTAAAAAATAAAAAAGGACCACAAATGCAATGCAACGCAAATGACGGAGACTATTATGTGACGCTTAGGGGACGTCCATTAAACACCTGATCTTTATTTAAACAGATTTTTAACCCCCTTTCCTCTGTAGTAATACTTGGTGAGCTTTTAAACTACCCCTCTCCCTCAACCCCTATCCACGTGTATTTTTTGGTACAAAATATAATTGTATATTGATTTTTTTACAATATAATCCAAAAATAACAGTAAGTAAAATCTTATGTTATATTAGAAAATAAATAAACATATTTTTTTATATTTAAAATACATAGCTGGGAAGTAACGAAAGAAATCATTAGTTCTTTTTTAAATGATTGTCAATTTTTAAAAGTGCATTTTTCTTCCTTCTGTTTTTTATCAACCTGACAACACGGCTCTAAATGCTCATGTTCGCTTTAAAATAAATAGTTGAGATGTTGGTTTCAATTAAAGTGGCTCTATACTCTGACCCCACTTTAATTCTATCTTCAATTTCAATGGGAGGGAGTCAAGCGTGACTTTTTGGCTTTCGGTTAATACACGTGATATCTTCACAACGCCATCACTCCCCCTAGTGATGTTTAGTGATTTTTTTTCGAACCCCTTACCCCTTTGTTCAAGCCTCACGTGATTAATCTACGACCCCTTAATTAGGAGCTCTACCATATGAAGAGCTATTATTGTACTTGGGACATATGGAACCGGTGAATCACATACAGGGTGTTCCACCGGGAACTGCTGCGATCGAAAAAGTACTCTTTGAAAATTTTGAAAATTGGTAACATTATAAAGTCAGTGAGGGACATACAACTAAACTATTTTGGCAGCTCTACAACTCTCGGTTATACCGGAGGTTAATGTCAACTTCCTTACTTTAAATAGAACATCCTATATATTATTTATTTTTTAGATGCTGCGTAAAACTCTAAACATAATTTATGTGTAATGTTTTATACCTAAGTCCAACAGTTTTTGACTTATTTTAAATTTTTGTCAAAAATGACGTTTGCAAACCATTATACAGGGTGATTCAAAAATCAATCACGAAACTTAAGGAGGTGATTCTACTTGACAAAATAAGGGTAGAGCTTTATATAAATTTTTTTCAAAATGTCATTCGTTTTTGAGTTACAAGCAGTCAAAGTTCAATTTTTATTTTATTTTTTCACCATATTGCATTTATTTTTTAACCAATCCAGTTGATAATTGGCACACAAATCGAGCTTTGCGGATTCTAAAATTTTTAGACAAAAGTACTTTTTTAAATAACGCTAGAGGGCCTTTACTTAAACTAAAAATTTATTTACATTATAACTTTTTATTTTGACAAATATCGCAAAGCTGGGGACGCCATTTTATAGACAATCAAAAACTTAAAAAACAAGGTATTGCTTATTAAAGTCGATAAACCTCACCGTTTAGGCACCAATAGACATCAAAGTATTCATCAATTTCAATCAAATTACCGTAACCCCACAATTTATTGATTTATTTAAATGGTATCTACATCTATTTTTTTATTTGTTTAGCAAGTATAACAAACAGTTTACTTTTTTTGTAGATTCTATTAAAATTTAGGCAACTTTTACTTCATAAGTTCTAAGCAAATTACCCCAATAGAATAATTAAAAAACAACCTAGAAATTAAATGTGCAGGAAATGATCTTCAACCTGTATTTTTCATTTGTCTTCAAAACCTTCTTGAGCATCTATTTTAATTTTTAGCTTGTTTTTTTTTTGTTAGGGTAGCTTGCTTATAAGTTAAGGTAAAAATTGTCTTTACTTTTGTAAGATGTAAAAAAGTGTAAACTATTTATTTTACTTTTTCGCCCTCGGGGTCATCCCACCCAGGCCCGACGACCGCCCCCTAGGTGCACTGCAGCCTGAAGGCTTATTGTACCTGACCCCTACCTTCCCATTCACACACCATTCATTCCATAACTTGATGGTTGTTGCTCGGTCCGTTTGTTCACCCCCGAGCAGAACACCGGTGCTGCGCCGTTGCCCAAAACCCACAATGCCGGTCACCCATCCAAGCAGTGACGCGCACTTCACTGCTTAACTTTATTTTACTTGGTAAACTAATAAAATAATACATATAAATACCATTTAAATAGATCCATAAATGGAAAAGTAGTTTTTAAGTTAATGCACTAAATGTAAAGAAACGCCTTCAGTTATGAGTAGGAAATGATAGGATCAGTAAATTTTACCATTTCGGAATGATTTTGCCGTTTTTAGTTTGGCCAAATATTGAGATTTTCAGAAATAAACCATCAAAATACCGGGTTGTACTGGCGTATTTTTTAAACTATTTTCCCTGTCCCTAGTTGTCAAAAAAAAAATCAAATTTTGGCCTAAACAAATGAAGTTTAGAAAATGGGAGCAACTCCGATTTTGACGAAATTTGGTATACGGGGTTTTTGGGGCGCTGATCACGAATCTGAAAGAATTATTTGGCGGAAACGTTTCGTTCTCGAGATATCCATCATCAAAGTTCAAATTTGAACTAAACATTTTCACTATATTCCCCCTTCTTTTTGCACACAATTCTTGATTTAAAGCTAAAGTGTCACACAATATTTGATTTTCACCTTTTAAAACCCCGTTTTTCTACGTTTTTACATTATTTTTGCATTAAACTGCATAGCTATACTTTGAATCATTTTAATCCCAGTTTGCCATGAAGCCCTATGTGTATGTATGGTTGCCGGATTATCAAAGAAAAGCCACGCAATTTAATTCAAAAATAATGTAAACGTAAGAAAAACAGGGATCAATATTGTGTGACACTTAGCAGAATTGTGTCCCAAAGAGGGGGGTATAGTGAGTAGGTTGGTTGAATATCAGCTTTGATGAATTTGCACTTTAAAGAAAATTGCGGATTCACTTTTTTTCAATACAGGATTTAAATTTTGCATTTAAGGTTAATATTAAATTTTAATCACTGTTTACTTTGAGAATTTTGTGATATTTTGTGATCTAACCCCAATTTTCGTGGTTCCATCTTGGTTTTTCAAATTTACCGCCATACCGCTGTTCTCATGACATATGTCAAAATGGATTTTTGGGTTATCTGACATGCAGCATCTAAATAAATATTTTCCCATATGTTGTGAACTTTTCGCCGGTCACTGTATAAGGGAACTTTATTGCTTACAAGTATAATCAGCAGTAACATATTATTAATCCCTTAACTTGCTACGGGAATACAACAGTTAACACTGTCAACATTCGGACTCCCCGGACATCCAGTAACCTTTTTTTTTTTTTTTTATCTTTGGATCAAACCTCGAAGGCTAAAAGCCTTACAAATACTAACGTTCCGTGGGTGTCTTAAGCGAGGTAAGAGGGAGTTTGCTGACACGGGACTTAAATACTTGAAGATTTGGGGGGGAAGGAAAGACCTCCGCGCTTGGGCAGCAGGTTCCACAACCTAGAAACTCTAGGGATAAAGAACGAACAAGGTGGGAAGTTCGGGGCCTGTCCAGTTGGACCGTATAGGGATGCATACGCGCGGAACCACGAGTTTCTCTTGTTGGGAACTGTAAGTGGAGGAACTATACTGGACAATTCCTTCAGAGCAAAAGTTATGGAAGTATCTATAAAAAAAGCAGATAATCCAGCAACCTAACTACAGTTTTTTTTTTAAACTTGCAATGTATGTCTGTATGTTTGGGTGAAATCGTGCAACTCCGATTTAAATCATAATATCTTTAATTTAGAGCTGAAATTTTGTATACACGTTTAGTTTGGATGACTACATGGTTAGCTTGTGACGTCATTCTAAATCCAACATGGCGGAACCCCTAAGATGGCGGACTAGTTATTTTTAATGCACTCCTACAATATTAGAATCAAATGCTAAGGGCTTGCTAAGTGTAAATCAAAAAATTAAGTAATGTCAATTTAAAACTAACGCGGACTTCTAAAAATTACGAAATATTTATTTTCAATGCATCCTTACATTGTGGGTAATAAATAAAAGGCTTGCTAAGAATAATAATAAAATAAAGGAAAATCGGCTTTAATCCAATATGGCAGATTCCTAAAAATGGCGAACAAGACTTTTTATGCACTTTAATAATATGGGCATCAAATTAAAGGGCTTGCTAAGATTAACACAAAGTCACTGTTATTCCAACATGGCGGACTTTTAAAAATGGCAGACTGCTGAGAGTAGCACACAAAATAAACTGACGTCACTCTAAATTTAATATGCCGAACTTGGAAGGAAAATTGCAGAAATATTAATTTTTGATGCACTCTTACAATATAAGTATAATGTTACGGACATTAAAAATAGGTGTTTTTAGTTTATACAATTGTATAAAGTTAGGGTCATTTAATTTAGTTTGATTGTTTATTTGAACAATTTACCTTAGTTTTTTCAAGTTCTTTTATCACTTTCGAAGATTTCCAAAAACGCTCGAATTATCCTTTAAAAACTTTTATTCCATCCTGTACTATAGAATTATCGGGATATTTCGGGGATGCTTGAACTTTTCTAAGCTACTATAAAGGGTGATGGAAAACCTTAAAATAATTAGTATAGTTTCGACTTTTGTGGTGTAAACTTCGAGACATTGACAACTAAAGATTTTGCCGTTGCTGTTACCATAGTTACAATTCATTGTCAATAAAGGTAATTAAGGTATAAAATCAACGATACGTGTTTTTATGCGAGGTGTTTCGGAACAGTATAGTAAATAAGCTTGCAGAAAGTAACTTAAAAAAATAATGTGAGATCAGTTTAAATTTATTGTGGCGGAATAAGTTTTTATACTTTTCTACAATATGGGCAGGCGCGGTGGGTTTTGAGTTTTCATATGGAAGCCGGTGCCAGACAAAAAATTTTTAAAAGCAAAAACAAGTCATCATCTTTACATTTTATTTCCTAATAAATACTTTTAGAATTATAAGCAAAAGTTCTACTTTATTCTGACCAAATAAAAAGTAGAAGAACAAAAACAAAGGTTTTCACCCACATCACTTTTGAAGGACAAAAATGATAAAATGCTTATTTATCATATAGGTGCATTGCACCCATACTTTTCACCCCTTTGGGTGCATTGGCCCCCGTGCACCCACGTACTCGCCTCCACTGAGTATGGGTACCTACGAAATGAAGAAAAATACGAAATGTAAGTTAAATTCCATTGCTTAAAACGGTCTGAATTTTTGGACTACTGGGGTTTTTAGAATTCGTAGTGAACTGAAAACTAAAAAATAAATTTAAATTAAAAAAATAATAATAAGAACAAATTTTCATTAAAATGCATTAAAAGTATTAATTTTTTTTTATTGTTTTACTATAAACGTATAACGTCATTAAAAAAAAAAATTATGATATAAAAGCCATAATATCAAATACAAACATGATTTTCAGTTTACTGCATTTCAATAAAGTTTAAACGTTTATTTTAAAATAATCCTACTAGGCACCATTTTTCATAAATCATAATATAGTGACAAACGCTTTTATTTATTATTTTTGTTATTATGAATTATAAATAAATATTTTGAACTATGAAAATACAGTATCCCAAAATATATTAAAATTAAAATATCACAGTAATTGATAAATAATTAAATTCCTTGAATTATTGCGCTTATAGATAATCAAAACTAAATATTATACCCTTATGACATGGCTATAATAGACAGTGGCGGTCGCCATGGGTGGGCGCGGTTGGGCGAGCACCCAACCTAAATTGTTTTCGCCCAACCGTTCGCTCAATCTGCTAATTAAACAAGAAACAAAGGTACGCAGAAACGCCCTGTTAAAAAGCTATCTCATTTTCATAAACCATTTATTCAATTCATAATCAAGTAATCCGAATCACGAAAGTTCTTGAAAAAAAATGACCTATGGTCGCAATAATAAAAATTAACAGTATGTTGCGCTCATTAGATACGGATTTTAGTCAAAAATTTAAATGTACTCAAAGTAAAATAACCTATCATAATGTTTGAAAATTTTCCATCCCCATTAATTATGTGTTTTTAAAGTTTAAATTACAAAAAGTATATCATTTATTAAAGAAAATAGCATATATCACTAGAAGAACACCAAGTATAAAAAAGTATACATTTTAGGAATTTTAAAAATATACATTTTTGGGAATTTTAAAATAAGTATACATTTTAATTAGAATACTTAACAGTGGGAATTTTGCTAAATAAAGAAATACGTGAGGTGTCAAGGTTTTAAAAGTATAAATTAAACAATTTTCTAGGTTACTCTTATAATAATAATATAAAAACATTAAACAAACTGGGTCGCATAGAAATGCAAAACAAACACCGGAAAATTTAATATTTAAAGAGGAAGAAAGAAGTTAAAAAAGGGATTAGATAATAAGTAGTTAGTAAAGTCAAGTAAAAAGTTAAAGTTGTAGTTAAGCCCGTACGGGCTACCCCTAGTGGGGGGTATGCCCGTACTAAATAAAGTTAGTTAATTAAAGGGAAAGTTAGTTTTTTGTCCACCGGTCTCATGGTCCAAGAAGATAGTTCCATATGGTACATTTGCCCAGTGACGTTAAAGTAGGTATGTGTATTTCAAAATCTAACGTCACAATAAGATAGGTCATTTTTAGATTTCTACAAAATACCTACTTACTCAACAAACCATTTTTTGAGAACCTTTGTTTTACAAAAACAAATATTTTGCTTTTTCTATTTCCCTATGCTGGTGTAGTTTAACTTTAAAAAATTGATCGTACCTAACCAGAACTAACCAAAACTAACCCCAATAATACCCTCTAATAAAAATATATCGATGTTTCTTCATGTACAAATTGGGTGTATGGCTTTTTAAGACAAACAATAAATACCAACTCTCAAACTAATAAAGATGTGCAGAATTAAAATAAACGATTTTTTACCCGACCTACGATGGATGTAGCTTGTTGGTGGTTTTTGTTTTTTAGTTTATAGGACCTTAAACATAAGTTTCTGAAGTATTTATATTAAATCTTGAAACGCTCTGTTTCTATTTAATTTCAATATTGCAGTTGCCCATTTTGCTGCACATCCTTTAAACTTTTTTCCGGCAATCGCCTAACTAACCAGGACAAAAATTTAGTAAAATATTATTAGTTAGAAAGGTAATTTAATTATTTTAAATAAAAAAGAGACATTTATTCTGAGGACAAATAATGAATAATAGTGGAAAACAAGGTACTTGGCCAAATTTCTTGGGTCAGAAATAATTTAATATGATAATAATTATAATCATAATTATTGTGGCATACCCTTATTTAAAATATATAATATATTACGACATTTCGATATAAACACATCATAAATAATTGTAGCTTAACCTTCCACAAACCGCCTGCTAGCTGCGCTGGTGGTTACAACACTTAAAAGTTATTATTTTGACTGGTATAATTCTTCTAATAAAATTTATCGTAAATCCAGAATAATAATAATTTATAATAAGGGTATTCTAAAAGTATCCAAAATCAAATTAGGGGCCTAGATTTAAAGTATAATATCTTTATTTATACTTTTTAATGCAATAAAAGATGAACCTTGGAATAGGGCCGGGACAACCCATGTCACTAAAGCTGTTCGGCTTATTGTGCGCCCTTTTTTAACGTCTGGGTGATGATCAGCCAGACGGGACCTACAGCTTAACGTGGGTTCCGAACCACGGTCCTATGAGCGACAACTTAAGACCTCGTCCCCACCCAGGGGGCACTACTGAACCTACCGAGTGGGGTCCGCATGTCTACGGATGCGCAGGACACGGCAAAGTGTGTTCCGGCGCCTTGGTCCTTTGATAGCCTTCAGCGTCGATACATTTTGCACTTTGTCCATCTGGTGTTAAGCTGACCACTAAATTTCCGACCAACTCATAAATAAGTATTTGGCTTCAGCAGGATTCGAACCCACCTCACATCCGTTGTGTGCACAACGTCTTAGCGCCTTACACACTTATCCAGCGTTTTTAACCTGTGGTCTCCGGACCCCTGGGGATCCGCGAACATGTGTTAGGGGGTCCGCGGTCTCTATCTATGGATGTTTAAATGAATAAATAATTGACATCATTTTTTCAGTACTTTAATTAAATTGTCCTAATTTAATTTTGTGTTTTTATTAAGGTGGTCCTTAAAATTGTGCTTGATTTTCCAGGAGTCCGGCGACTGAAGCCATCACTGAACTAACAAATAGATAAGTGTCCCAATAGTTTTATTTTTTAAGGCTGAATTTAAATGAATCAATTTTTACGCCATGTGACTACATCCATGACAGAGTATTCAAACCTATTAAAGGATACATTACCTTTAATGTATAGATTCTCTTTTCATTTTTAATTAGGTATAACAAAAATCTAATTTTGGAGATTTTACATTTTAAAACTAGGCCCCTTAAATATCTTTAAATATTTCAAAACTTTAATCGGTTTAATACTTTTACAAATTCCAATTTTAAATTTTTGCGCTGTTCATCTCATCTTAATAAACTTTAAATGAAACTTGCTGTGCTTAGATTTTGGTTCGAAGTATACTTATTAAAATATACAAAATCTTTATATTTGTACAGATTAAAAGATTGTTTCAGTACCTAATGGAAAACGGATTAAAGTTTTCTCTGGAAAAATGTTTAACTTTCCTGCTTAGCTTAACGTTTTATCGTGAGTAATATAAAGTTTGTGTTTACAGTTTTAATTAGAATAAAATGGAAACTAAAGAAAATGTTTACCCATAATAACATTTATTATTGACATTATAGGTTACCAAATTGGTAAGAGACTGTTTGAGGCATGTAAACCATAATATATATTTTTTAATTACTTTACCGTTATAAGCACGAAATACCACAGCCTTTTATTTTATAATTGAATTACTTAAAAATTAAAGCTTCAGGAAAGAAAATTAATGAGTAAATACTATAATTTAAAATAAATTGATAAATAAAAATTTTAAAAAATTAAAGCTTCAGGGAAGAAAATTAATGAGTAAATACTATAATTTAAAATAAAATTGATAAATAAAAATTTTCAGAGGCTGGAAAATCATAAATTAACCAGAATTTAAAAAAAAATCTTTTAAAAGATCAAGAATACAACCAAACATTTTTTAAAGTCCTTTTTATAACTTTTATATTAGTAGTAAGAAATTCTCAAAACTTTTTAACGGATTGACACAAATAATGGAAATTTACAAGCAAATCTTACATTAAGGAACACTACGGTTAGATGAAAAAACAGCACAACCATTTAAAAGAATATTGATATCATGTATGCGTAATTTAAACCCAGGGCCGGATTTAAGGGGGCGAGCAGGGCAGTAGCCCCCACAAATTAAGGGCCCCCAGAATATGAACAAAAGGTACCTATTTTATTGATAAGGACGTTTTTTTTTTGCTGTTCCATTTTTTCTGGGTAAAAAATTTGCATAACTTATTTATTTATGATGTCTTTTTTTGCTCTTTCAATTTTTTGGGTATAAAATCCATTCAGTTTTACTTTGGAGGAGATCCTCACAGGCTCATTGCTCCATGGCCCCACACCTCTATATCCGGTCCTATTTATACCCTTTTTGAAAATTTTATGTACCTAACTATTCTCCAATAGATGTTTATTGAATTATATGACAACTTCTCAGAACCCTTCTAAAACGAGAAATAGGTGAAAATGTAAATATTAAATCCTATCAAAGACATAAATAACTACGTTTATATTGAATAGTTGAAGCGAGCTCGAGAGTCAAAAATGGCTTTTAAAAGTCGCTTAAAAAAAGCGATACAAACGCGCTTAAAAGTGATTTGAATCGTTCAAGTCAAGCCTAAAATTATTACTACGTTTATATCGAATAGTTTAAGCTGGTCTACGTGTTTATTTCGATGGCTCGAACGTCGATTAAAAATCGAGGTCAAGCACATTTCAGGCCATCGTTTGTACGCATGCGGCAGTTTTGCATCTAACTTCACAGTAGACATCAAATGAAAAACAAACCTCACTTTTTAATTTGTCCCGTTTTGTGTGCTGTTGTTGGTGTGAGCGTGTTTTAAAGTTTTTCCCACCTGTTATTCCACTCATATTTTTTATAAAAATGTCAAAATCATATATGAAATTGACACTGATGACGTTCGAGGAAGCATTCATCTGAAGTTAGGCAGGTATTTAGCCTACTTGAATCGCTTATATCGTGTTTCTAATCGGCTTCAGTGAAGTCAACCCTACTTATTTTTAGGCTTGACTTGAACGATTCAAGTCAGTTTCAAGCGCGTTTATATCGCTTTTTTCAAGCCACTTTTAAAAGCCGCTTCAACTATTCGATATAAACGTAGTGTATGTATATTGTAGGATAGCTTTAAATATCTACTTGTAACGATTCAAACCCTACATGTAAAAAAATATATTTTTTTTGTATGGAGACCCTCCTAACCCCCTTTTTTTACCTTTTCTAATTTTTAAAAGACACTAAAAAAGTTCTTTTTAAAAATCGAGAGAAATGCATGCTTTTTGGGAAGCATTATTTATCAAAAATAATTATAATTCCTAAATGCTCAAATTGTTAACAGATTTGCTTTTACTGAATCCATTCCCATAGTTTGTCAACAAGAAAAACGTATTAGCTTAATTGTAGTTAAATCAGATTCCTTTTGCAACGAGGTTAAATACAATATTTTGAAAGAAGTCCCGTAAGTCCAGTCCTGTCTAAATCTATTTGACCAAAATTGGCAAACCTAAAGAAAACATATCTACCTATTAGCTCTCCAAAAATGAAAATGATAAGCGCAACAGATAAAAAGTTATTATTAGTTAAAAAGTGTGCAAGTTTAATTTGGCCCACCCTGTATATAATTAATTGATCACTTAATACTTATAATATTATGATTATACTTTGGCCATAAATAAATAATGAACACCTAGTAATTCCTGTTACTGTAGTTTTAAACCAATAAAATACATTTTTTATTGTGGTAACTAGGGTTACTGACTTTTTAAACCAATAAAATACATTCATTTTGTTCAGGTGTTTTCTCAATTTATAGTGAACAGAGTATAGTGGTATGAGGTTTGTGGGTAACATTCGTTCGTCTAACATGATAGGAAAGTGGTGATAAAAAGTTTTAAGTATAAAAGCGCTTTTTTTATTATAATCTATGCACATATTATTAATAACCCACTTTTTTAATTTTCATTGTTTTTTTGTTAATTATTATTTTTAGCTTTTTAATAAGTGTTTATTATAGATAAATTATAAGTTTTAAATAGTGTCCAGGTCCCCCTAGGGTGTTTGTAGGTCCCCTGTAGGATAAATGTATAGGTACAGTTGTGTACGCATGAAATGTTTTAAGGTGAGGTCCTTTTTTCTTCTCTTTAATTTTTTTTTGGAAAACAAACAAAAAATTATACACTTGCCATCATTTTGATGTTTTTCTCAGGCCCCCTAGGCTCTCCCAGGATCCATGGCTAGTTACGCTTATGACTACTAAGAACTATTTCTGTCACGTTAGCTCAACTATAAATACTGACAAGTCCGAACTGGTGTTATAAATAATGAAGCCAGTGAATGTTTTTAAAATTTTAGGTTTTCTTTCGCTTTCCCCCGATTTCACCATTTAATCCTGACTTGGTTTTAATGGGACCACTGCTGAAGCTCAGCTCAGATTTTGAGAATAAATAAAATATATCCATCCACAATTGACGAAGTAATTGGAAATTGGTGTACATACATATAAAAATATAGTCATTAAACATATAGCCTTCCAGTTTTTAAAGTGGGTTAAAAAAACGACTATACTCTTTTAAAAAAGGAGCATAAAAAACGGTAACAAGTAATCTAAAAGGTGCTTTACCATAAGACGTTATATTCAAGATTTCTTCTCTCTCTCTCTATTTTTTTCTTGGTTTTGGCCCCTTCAGGTCCAATCCACCATTCTCCCCTTCCGGACTATGCTTTCCGGGGCTTCGTCGGTGAAAAATCTGGATAATCCAGCTCGTAGCTCCCAGAAATTCCAAATAGAAAACAAAAATAATTCTACAATCGATGCAATGCATAAATTGTTGGCTGTCAAACCAAGACCTGCTACTGGTGTTACGTATAACCTTCACTTTCACTACTGACAGTTCCCATGGCACGCCCATCTATTTCCCGCCATTTGAGAAATACCTCGTGTTCACCACCAAACAGGATACCATCAGCTTATAGGAATCTTCGCTCACAGCGCTTAGATCCAGAAGAAAGATGCCGTTTCTTGATCCCCGAAGGTAAAAAACGTTCGTACGGCACCTCTAACCGCCACTCCGGGAAGAACTTTGTAGTCCTCTACGCACGTCCGCACTGTCCGGAGGTCAAAACAAAGAGTCTCCTTCAATATTTCTCATCAATATAACAAACGGTTTCTGTTTCTCAATTAAAAAAAGCTGCATAAAAATCTTTAACTTTAGACTTAGTTTCCTAAGCAAAAGTTTTTAAAATTTTCTTTGCCAAAGTTTTCTGAAATATTTTCTAAAAATTTGTTGCCGAAAGCAGTATGCAACTTCATACTTCCATTTCAATTAAAAGTTTAAAAAGAAAGTTCTTTACTCAGCATACAATTCAAAGTAGGAAAGTTAAATATTTTTCCTAAACGAACTTTAAGTAATTCGTTTTTATTTAAAACGGGAATCGACTTAAAATTTGTACAAGCAACGTACATTCTAATAATAATTCTTTAATAACTTAAACTCCAAACGTCATCATTTTGGAAATATTTATCTTTAATTTTAAATGTTATAGCCGATTTTTTATACATTTAAAAACACACCCCGCCAAAATTATCGCATATTATGATCGATTTCCTCCATAAGCTTCAATACAAAAATGCTTTAATTTAAATGGTCATATCTCTTGCATGGACTACCTGCCTTTTTGCAAATTACATCTTATTCTTACAAAAGAAGTTAGAATCACCATTTTTGGTGTATGGGTTGTTTACTTGAATTACTAGGAGGCAGAGTTTTTGAAAAAGTAAATTTAAAAAAAAAATAAATTTAATCCAAATTTTAATAAAAACTTAAAAATTACCACTGCCGCCTTTCTATTTTTATTTTATTATTCTTACCTTTATGTGATATTTTAGCAAACATCTTTTGTTTTTTAGAAAACGTAATTTTAAAAAATAGTTGATTTTGGTTAAAATCTCATCTGCTACTAGTAAAATTTACATAATCCGCCAACAGCGCATTTCGACTAAGTGAGAAAGGCGCAGTGGACGGCACCCTTTGTCGTCACGGCTGTTCATAAAAAAGTGGTGTAAACTGGGCCAGCGCAAATTCTCCTAATAGTTATTACTAAATTTTATTCTTTGTGGGCAAAATTTGACTTGGTGTACATTATTTTCATTTCCTCGTGAAAATTTATCACATTTAGTATTTTGACGAATACAGTGTTTGAAACATTTATCTAAGTATTATTTTATTTTGTTTCATTTAGTTAAATATTTGTTTGCGAAAAAACGTAGATTTAGTGTAAGTGGTTATTAGAAAATATAAACTGGGACGTTGCAAACTTGGTGACCCAAAACATTTGAATTTGTCTTTTAATTTATACTAATTTTATAAAGAGGTAAAGTTTGTAACTTTGTTTTTTTGTTTGTTTTAAAGGGCTAATCCAATATAAAAATTATTTACAAACAGAAAGCTACAGTATTCAGTAATACTGTTATGTTATAGGCCAGTGGTGGCGAACCTGTTCGTCTTTACTTGCCATTTTTGTACAAAAATTTAAAAAAGATGTCCTTGGCGTGCTATTAAATACTAAGGGGGCTTTATCTGCTTTCTTTCCCCTATAATTCTTTTTTTCAGTTACTTCAAATTTTAAATAGCAAAAAAAAGGTCTTCACCGGCTTTCTTTCCTCTTCAATACTTTCTTTCAGATACTTTAAATTTTGAAGAGCAAAAAACCGACTTCAAATTTCCCAAAATTTAGCCATATTAAAAAACATCAATATACTCGCGTACCTAAATTTTTACGACGCGTGCCATTCGTTCGCCATCATTGCTATAGGCTATATTTTATTAATTATTAAACAAAAACGTTAGGAAAAAATAAAATTAACGCCCAACAAAGTGTTCGAGTCGGTTAGTAATACATAAAATTTAGTACTTACTAACCACTATATAACAACATAATTTATTTGATTTTTTTTTTATTATAAAATATGCTTTATTTTACTTAGATTCCCGTAGTATAAACAGGGTGTCCGGATAGGTGAGGTTAAAAATGATAGGGGTGATAAAGTAAGCCAAAATAATGTTAGTACTTCATATAAAAAAATGTTTTATCGCGTTTCTTTAGGAAGTTATTAACCTTCAAAGTTAGAATTAAAAAAATCAATTAATTTATAACTTTTAAACGTTTGCTACAATAATAATAATAATATTTGAGCATTTAAAATAACTCATATCAATGCTTTATTCCATAAGGCGATTTTTTCGTTTATTGTATTCATTTTTTATAGTGATGAAAAATTTGACATTTATCAAATGTGGTGTTTGCCGACTGATTATGAAAACTGAGTCGATCAGCTGGTAGACATCCCTCTTATTATTAAGTTATCAAGACAATTAAAAAGAAAATGTTAAAGAAAAGTGAAGATATAACTTTGGCGTGACCGTTGTTATTTACTGGTAACAATACATTATACAGAGTGCTTAAGAGTTTTTGGTAAAAATAAATAATTTTTTATGGCCTTATGTGATGAGCTGTTGAAAGGCAGTAATCTCATTTGCGAATAAATTAAACCCTTGCTTATTTCTTATGTTTTGTTATCACTTTTTTAATAGCACATCATACAGAGAGTTTAATATACATATTTTTATTATTTATTTATTTTTTATTTTAATCATCCTGTAAATAACAACAATTACGCTAAAGTTATAGCTTCCCCATTCTTTAATATTTTCTTTTTTCTAATTAAAATTTAAGCATTTTTGTACTAAAGCCTAAAGAGAACGCGATAGTTTTGGCGGGATGTGTATTTATACATTGTTACTTTTTTAATATGAGGTTTGTCTTTATGTTTAACTTGAATATTGTCATTTTAAAATATATAACTTCTTGGTGTTTTAAAAGAATTTTGTTTATATGAAAAGATTTTTTAATCTATAGTTAATCTACAATACTGAGAAGTTAGCTAAATGTCCATTTGCTTTCAATAAAATTAATTATTTATAAGCAATTACTTTTTTAGGTATTTTTTTTGTTCTTTTACTGTTCCTATGCACACAAACCCATTTTTATCGAAATCCAGTAATTATTCGCTGATATGTGGTTATTTACAAAAACAGTACTCGAAATTTTTAGCCAGTCATAAATTTAAAAAAAAAAAAACATTTTTTTAAACGTTTCGAGGAGACTCGCACCATGGAGATTTATGTATTACTAAGGCCTAAGCCATGAACATATTTTAAAAATCTATCTTTATACGCGAGCAAATGGCCTAGCAAAATATATCTTACATACAATTATGATCTTGCGCCGCCGCCACTGCTAGAGAATTACTATGAAAGAAGCTTGCAGTAGTCAACACTATGTTAGAAAACATTCCACAGGAATTGAAACGGCCTGCCCAAAAAAAAAAGTACACATGTAGCAATGTTTAATTTGCTTTTAAGGAAAACAAGGCGTTAGCAAATTATCTTTAAAAAAAAAAGTTTTTCTTGTCGAACATCATGATCTGAAAAGTAAGAACAACACATTAGAAATAATTTCCAACCAAAGCTGAATACGGTGAGAAATACAGGGTTGGTTAAATTGGGGCAATTTTTATTTTTAACAATATTCCGTTTTAAAAATTTAAAAATTTGCAGCCTTTCCGAAAGTATCCTTAAAAAAAATTGATAAACCTTTTTTTATCTCAGTTTATTTAAAGGTATTTTAAAACAAACAACACCTTATCAACTTTGCCCCAATTTAACAAACCCTGTAGCTCTTATCGTTTCTGAGATCCTAATAATGCCACGCGAATTTGTAACACCCTGTATAAGTTTTAGTTTATTCATTAACATATTTTACCTAAAAAAAACCTGCCTAAAGTTGTTTTAAGCAGAAGTTTTTGCAATATCAGGATTTTTAAAAACACTTTCTCTCTTATACCTATATAGGGTGTTTGGGAATATGATGCTGATCTTTAATAATATAAAATCTTAGGTGATATTTAGAACCAAAGTAAACCATATCCTAAATATCTAAACTGTTATGATACAAAAAAGTAAAAACTTACTTTTAAAAATTTAACCACCTTTTTACGGCATAGGTTTATTTAAACTTATTTAGGAAAACTAAAACCTATCTCAAAACATGATTTTTAGGTTGTGCCGCTGTTGCCGCCCACGAGCGATATTTTTTAGATGCTTTAAATATCGATATCGTCTTGATCCTAAAAGTTAAAATAGTAAAATTCTCATTACCATTTTCCTAAAGGAAATCATCTTATTGGGAAATATGAGCATTAAAATGTTTATTTAAAACAGTTTTTACCCCGAAAATCATAGATTTCAATTCAATTAAAAGTTTGAAAACAAATTTTGTTTTGAAGCATAAAACTTGCTTATTCTAAACGAATTTTAATTCGTATTTCATCAACTACGAATGGTCTTTTAATTTGCGCAAATGTTCGTATATTTTAGACGAACTCTTTTTCAACTTCAAAAACTCAATAGTAATGTAGTCAACAGCGCATTTAAAATAAGTTTGTTGGTGCTGAAAAAAATATTATAACTTTAATCATGTCTTAGATACTGTTTTAAGTAACTTTTGTTTATAAGCACAAAATAATCAGTTAATAAGCCGTATCAGAAGCGATCTTCAGGTAGCTATTTGTTTACCAAATTAAAACTGTTGTTAAATGGTTTTACATATAGTCTAAGAACCAGTGGATGGCAGACCGTCTGTATTTTACCAGAGCTCATATTTTGCTCAATGACTCTCCTATAGGCTTTACTAAGCCCAGCGAGGGAAGCTATCACGTCACTCAGGTAGGTCAGGTACCTGAATTTGACCAAGTTCGGCAGTATTTTACCGTTTGGACACATTAAAGGGTATATTAAATGCGACCAAAAATAATATTTTATTTTTGACAAAATGGTGAATTAGTGTAAAAATCATAGGAAAAAATTTATTAAGGTTAGATACGATTTTTTTGACAAAATGGTCAACGATTTTGACCTCGGCGTTACGTAATAACCTCAACTTACACACAAATGGCAAAAGATCCTACCATATCTATACAAAAATGTTACAATGATTTAATAAAACTTTTGAAGTCTGAAAATGAGATAGACGAACAGCTTGCAAAGCGGTTAATGATTCACAATTCTTTTCCTAAGTTATATTATCTACCAAAGATTCATAAACCGAATGTACCCCTACGACCTATTGTAAGTTCAATTAACTCTACTACTTACAATCTGTCAAAATTTTTAGCTAATATTTTAAAAAATGCTTTTGAAAACCAAACGGATTACAACATTAAAGATACTTTTCATTTGTCAATATCATTAATGGTTTTATGTTACCAGAAAACTATCAACTGATTTCATTGGACGTCGTTTCTTTATTCACTAATCTTCCCTGTACTCTTGTTATTGATATTTTGCAAATAAAGTGGGATATAGTCAAAGATCATACGAGTCTCTTAAAAGAAAGTTTCTTGCGTCTTGTAAATTTTATATTTGATAATACATATTTTAGTTTTAATAAAAACATTTTGCCGTCAGATTTTCGGAATACCAATGGGAGCTCCAATAAGCCCCATTTTAGCCACAATTGTTTTGGATCACCTGTTGGATAATGTTATTCCTTTATTACCATTTAATGTTGCGTTTATTTATAAATATGTTGATGACATAGTTTGTGCAGTGCCCTCCGATTGCATTCAGATTACGTTGGATAATTTTAATTCTTTCAGTGCTAGTTTACAGTTTACCATCGAGACTGAAAATGAACCTTTTGAACGTAGTGTACCGTTTTTAGACACAAAATTAATAAGAACAGCTAATAACAAAATAATTTTGGATTGGTATAGCAATGAAAAATAGAGTTACACACATTAGTAATAATAGTTTTATTAAAAATAACTTAAAGACTCTATTCAACATTTTTATTAACAACGGTTATCCAAAACATATCCTAAAAAAGTTAATTTATAATTAAAACTTTTATGACGGACCAACAGAGGAGCCTTTAAGAACAACCAAAATTCAAGAAACTTCCTTTTATTAACAATCTAACCCACTCGATTGTATCCCTATTTAAAGACTTTAAATACATTAATATTGCAAAATATAATGTTAAAGAACGATAATCTATTTTCTAAAATTAAAGATAAAACTCCTCCGTTATACAGCAACAATGTCATTTATCAACTATCTTGTTTAGGGTGCCAGGGCTGTTATATAGGTCAAACGTCACAGTGGCTCAAACAAAGAATTACGCAACACAAAAGTGATTGCCGGCTAGAAAAACACCTGCGCCACTGTTGGCCACCACCAAAAACTGATCATAATTTTGATTATGAAAACGTTAAAATCTTAGACCACCAAAGCAATTATAAAAGCAGGTTATTCCTTGAAATGTGCCATATTAAGAAAAATAAACAATCAATTAATAATAAATCTGATACTAGTTAACTAAGCAATATTTATTTGTATATTTTAAATTGTATGTAATATTTCGCACATTGTAAATGGTTGGTTTAAAATATTTTATTTGTAAAAATGAGTGTCCTATTGAGTATATTTTTTGTTTTTTCGTATAAAGGATAGGTATTTGTTTTATGTAAAAAAGGACAAAGAAAAGAGATGGTATGTGTTTTTTATCATTCAGGATTTTTAGTATACGTAGGGTGTTCGAAAAGTTTTGAGATATACGTACATTTATTTGATTTTTTCAAAATAGTTTTCACCACATTGCATACACTTTTCCATTCTAACCAACCAGTCACTGAAAATAGCTTTCCATTTTTCATTTGAAATTTCAGCGCATATTTTATCCCAGGCCTCCAGTAGCGCGTCTTCAGTTTTAAACTTTGGTCCTTTCAGTTGGCTCTTGACAAAAGGAAACAACCCAAAAGTCACACGGCGCCAAGTCGGGGCTATAAGGCGGATGTTCCAAAAGTCTGAAGCCTGCATCTGTCAAAAATTGACTTGTAAGTTCAGCACGATGAGGTAGGGCATTGTCATGATAAACGTACCAGCTAGCGAGTTGCGAGTTTGGGCGAATCACTCTTAACTTTTCTATAACTTTTGAAAGGCATACTGTAGTGTACCAGCGAGCATTTACGGTCTTCTGTTCTCGAAGCACAACACGTTCAATTATTCCTTTTAAACCAAAGAAAACAACTATCATTATTTTTTTACAGGTCTTGATTTGCGAACTTCGGTCGGCGTTTCTTCACCTTCGAGAACCCATATCTTATTCTGTTGTTTAGTTCGAACGTCGTAATAATAAAGATAAGTTTCATCTCCCGTGACGATCGACACTATGTCTTTAGATTTACCCTCCTGGAATTTTGACATCATTTTTTTACACCAATTCACTTTTTGTGTCTGCTGCTCGGGAGTTAACTTGTGTGGAACCCAAAGAGTCCAAATTTTTCTAACGTGTGTAATGTTGCAAAACTTATGTTCAATTTCTCTTCTAACTGTCCATAGGTAATGCGTCGGTTTGTTTCTATAGCTTTTTGGACGGCAGATATGTTTTTTGGGGTAACTACTTCACACGGTCAACCTGAGATGTGAGGCGTCTTCAAGCGAAAACGAGGCCCGCTGAAATTGTTTGTACCATCTATATATGATCGCACGAGATGGACAGTCATCACCAAGTATAGGCTTCATTTCTTCTAAACACTGTTGAGATAACCCACGTGAAAAGTTGTATTTTAAAAATTGCACGGCACTCGATAGTCGTCTACGACGCCTTTGCGCTAAAATCGCTGGACACGAACTGGCGTAAAAACTGATAGGTTTACTAATAACTATGTAGGACTACGACATTTCATGACATGTACAAAACAAAAAACATCAATGTTACTTTACTGCGCCGTTTAGTTACAAAGTATCTCAAAACTTACTGAACACCCTACGTATATATACGTTGGAGATTTATTATTTTAAGATATTGTTCCTGTATCAATTTAAAAGTTACCATGGTTAAAGTGTCAAAGTTTTTAATTTTATAACTCTACATCTGTGTTGTAGTTTACTCTCCTGAAGAAGCTATTAACCAATGGCGAAATATAGAGTATAATAAGAAAAACGAGTTTTTAATCATACAGACCGCACACCCGATAAGACTTTTCTTTAAATTCATACCGTACGGTCGAGAATACATACAATTATATATATATATATATATATATATATATATATATATATATATATATATATATATATAGATATATATATAAGTATATATATATATATATATATATATATATATATATATATATATATATATATATATATATATATATATATATATATATATATATATTTATACGCCATCAACAATACAATTCAACAGATTTTATACTAACTTATTAAAAGTACTCAGGTTTTCGTATTTTAAGGCTAACAGACCCTAATATTTAAACTAGACCAAACATTAAACCCTATTATTAAGATTTAAAAATAATAAAAATTACTTTTATATTATAAATATTAAAGTATTTCTTTCCTTAAAATTAAAAGATGCTGAATAAATAAAAACTATTTTATAAACTTTTTTTTTGTAGAGTATTAAAAAATCTTGTCGGTACAAAAAGTAAAGTAAGTACGTTTGTCAGAAATAATCTGCGATCTCATAGTTTTCATTTCAATTAAAAGTTTTAAACTAAACCGCGTTACTCGACATAAAATCGGGTGCAGGAAAGTTAAATATTTTTCTGAACTTTGATCCGTTTCTCATTAGCTGCAGGAACGGCTTGTTAGTTTATGTAAATACAATCTTTGTAAATTTAAAAGGGGGTCTTCTTAAATAGGATTTGAACTATTAATGCCGCAAGAATTAAATATTTGCTGGTGAACAGTCATTTTTTTAAACTGAAATATTAACTTGACTTTAGCTTGTAACAATTTTTTTTTATCCACGTTAAAAAAATTATCATATTTTAATTAACTATTCTTTTTAGAATATTTATATATTTTAATAATAGGTAATTATTCGGTTAATTGTAAGCTGTAATGAGCACAAGGCAGGTAGTGGCGTAGCTACCATGGGGCTAGGCCGGGCAGTACGCTGGGGCCCCTAAGCTTAGGAAGGCTTGAAGTTGAAAAGCCCTCAAAGGACCTTTTTTTAGGTGTGTTGGTTGGTATGATCTTATAATGAAAAAAATTCAATCAACTTATACCGCGCATTTCTAATGAATATTGAGAAAAAAAATCGAAATTTGTTCTTTTTTGCTTTACGAACTTGGAAATTGTTTTCCAGCTTAACCACTACATGGATCGGATAACTTGTTCATTTATCTTTAATTAGCTTTATTTAAAAGTTCGACACAACCACTTCCTCACTAAAATATCGATTTTTAAATTAAAAAGGAAAATTTTGTCTTTAACCAATAATATCTTGGCAACCGCTGATTGCACAAGAAAATTAGGAAGGGGTTTTGGAATATGGAATAAATTCCCTATCACAATCAGCTACGTTTTTTTTGGTTGTTTTTAAATTATATACATTAATTTAAAAATCAAAAAAGAAAAAGAGCCTTTGGTGGTTCTTGGGATAATCAAACACTAAGTTGAAAATATTGACAAAACCAGTTTTTAAAGTGTGCCTTTTACAGGGTAATATGCCCACGGTTTGGATTTAATCCATCGAGTCGTTTTTTTTTTATTTAAATAAAAATTTAATTTATATTGAAAAAGAATTAAATGATAACGATTTTTTAACTCTAAATGATTATAATCATTAACAAAATGCAAAAACCGTGTCAAAGTTATTTTTATGTTTTTTATTAATAAAAGTGTTTAAATTTATGAATGAAAAAATAAGCAAAAAAGTTTTGTTAAAGATTTATTTTTTTATATATAACGTAACGAAAAATTCTATAAATTTAAATACTTTTATGATTAAAAACGCATAAAAATAAACTAAAATCTTTTTTTTAAGTATTTATTAAAAAATTAAGAAATCCTAAATTTTAACAAAAATAGCTGATTCTTGTGGGGAATTTAATGAAAATTTTAAAACACTCCCTATTTTTCTAGTGCAATCAGCGGTTGACAAAAATATCCTTTTCCATTCAAAGTTCGATATCTCAGTGAGAAGTGGACGTATCGGACTTTTAAAAAAGCAAATTTTAAGCTGAATGAAAAAGTTATCCGATTTATGCAATGGTTAAATTGGAAAAAAGTTCGTAGACCAAAAAAATAACCGAAAAAATAAAATATTTTAAGATCAACAATCTAGAAACGTCAAACTTTAATATTTTGATTTTTAATTTCAGTACGACCATTTTTAAGCGTATTGCGACCACTTGAAAACCTCAAAATATTCGAATTTTTTTGGAGCTTTTAATTTATTCCACTAGTGTAGTTTACTGGAAGTTCTTGTTTTTCTTTGAACCAAACTGTAATTTTTAGAAAATTCAGGAGAGTTGCCTTGCAGGTTTTCCTACCGCAGTATTTTTTGTATTAAAAAATTAAATAGTCTGTAATTACAGGTGAAGACTTTTTTGTCTTCAACTTTTTTTTCTATTTTTATTGACCAAACGGGCCTTGTCGATACGACTTTGCGTACGCCTGTTTTGGCTACGCTACGCCACTGGTCCGAGGGACAATGTTTAAACCTGGAACACAATTAAACATAGTTTATTCCTGCTTTTTATGCTAACAGTAAAATTTAAGGTATTTTACTATTAAATTTAAGTCAATACAATATTCAATTCAAAAAACAACATATTTGTTTTAAATAAGTGTTATACCCCTAAATTAATGTTTAAAATTTACCTTTAATTAAATTAAAGTGTTTTTTAATAAAATATATTGTTAAATGGAGGTAAAGTTACTTTATTAAACACGCCCCTTTGAATTACTAACCAGAACTATTGTAAAAGCAATAATTTGCAGAAATTATAACAATAATTAATTTTTAGTAAATAATTTGTATAAATTGAAATTAATACAGAAGTGACTAATAAAATACTTGAAATAATATTATATATTTTTGTTTTTTTAAAAAGAGAGATTTTACGCCTGAACAAATAAAAGTTGATTGACCCTTATATTATTTTTTAATGATAAGTATGTTTTTATCTTTTATCTTTAAGTGTGAAATACAATTGAAAGCGGATATTTTTTATAAAGACAGTTACATCTTTTTTTTTTTATGTAAATAATAGGTAAAAAAGTAAAAACTAAATAAATAAAAATATTAACAATCCGATCCTAAATTTATACAATTCTTGATAAAATGGTGAAGGTTTTAAAAGTAATAAGTTTACGATCTTCATTATTATTCAATATTATATTCAAGGGCATGGGTGTATATAAGAGTGAAGGGTTTGGGGAGTTTGAACCCACCCCTAGCATAAGTATGAAAGGAAATTTGTACCGAAAAAATTTTTGAAGAGCAAAAAAAAAAGGTCATTCCCTCCTTTTCGCGCCTATTTCATTTCAAAGCACCCTATTCGCAGAGAAATTAGTCACCATAAATCCCCACCCCACCTAAACTTTTTTAAAAACTCTGTCTAGCGTCTATTACTCTCCTGTCTGAAGCTTATTTTTTCATGGTGCCCTAGGCTGTAGCCTAGTCAGCCTAATGGATAATACGGCACTGTAGCCTACCTTAAAAGCAGGATCTCAGTCTGATAAATATTTGTCAGAGCTTGATAAATACTGCCGTAGAAGTTCCCTTAAAATATACAGGGCGGGTTAAAAATAAACTATGCAATTTTTTATTCGAGTTTCAAAATTTAATTATGCGGAATCGACTGGGAATGGACGAAAACGCCTTGCTTTAAATTTACAGAAAAATTTAAAACATTTTTACGCTTAGCTGTCATAAACAAAGTAAGCGAGTAATATATTTGCTTAATATTCACAAAGTATACAGACAATCGAGAAATAAAAGATTTTTGATATGATAAAAAACATTTTTTTATTAATCTTTACCACTCTGCATTTTGGAAACGAAGCATTTTCAAAAATAATTTTATTTAAAAAAAAATCTTACTTTCTTGTATTCAATACTGTATACCCTGTATACAGTGTGTCCGCCAAAGTTGACTACATATGGGAAACTGTTTAATTAATAAGTTTAAGAAAAAAATCTATATTAAAAGCTCTGCATGGAGCAGAACCCAAAATCCAATCATCTTTCATTTTTTCAGTGGTATACGGGGTATCTCAAAGAATAGGAATTTTGTTCAAGAGGAAAGTACCGCTACGACAATATTTAAAATTACTATTAAAAAATGTTTAGATTTAAAAATAACTTTTAAATATGCAAACTAGTTCATTTACAAAAAAACTGATGAAGATTTAAAGTTGTACATTAGTAAATGATTATTTCGAAATGCTATATCTAAAGAAAGCTTAAGAACTGTCAAAACGAATTTGTTTGACCACTCTGTATTTATTTTGTGAAAATATCAATACAGTCTGCTAAAGTAGTTCTTTCTCTACGAGAAATCCATGCTCAACTCATATTAAAGGCTTTTGTTTAGAAGAAATTGATGGTTATGTAATTGCTTGTCATTTTTGACATAAAATTTAGAATAAGTCAAAAACGGTTGGACTTAGGTAAAGACCAATATACATAAATTATGTTTAGAATTTTACGCAGAATTATACATAAATTATGTTTAGAATTTTACGCAGAATCTAAAAATAATTAATACATGAGGAGTTTTATTTAGAATAAGGAAGTTGACATTAACTTTCGGTATAACCGGAAGTGGTAGAGCTGTCAAAATATTTTTGTTGTATGTTCCCCACTGACTTTATAATGTTACCAAAATTTAAAAATTTTCCAAAGTGTACTTTTCGAGAAATCGATCGCAGCAGTTCCCGGTGGGACACCCTGTACATTTATATATAAACTTATTAAAGAGCATTAGAATATCTTTTAAAAAGGTTTTCTTGTTGCATTAATCTAGAAATGAACGGTTTCCGAGAGAAACGACTTTAAACATTTACGAACGTTTAATTAAAAATTTTGATTTTCAAAATTCACAAAGCGAGTCTTGACAACAAACGTTGTTTATGGGTAATTTGTTATTGATATTTATGCAAAATTTGGCGAAAATCAGGATTCTAGAAAGAAAGTTATTCGAAAAAATAACCATTTTTTTCTTCGACACCCTGTATCTTCATTAATCAGTGGCGGATATACATATTTGCTGCCCGGAGGCATTAATTTTTCGTGCAGATTCGCCCACAGGAATCCGGAAGCGTAATTTCCGGATACCCTGTATAATAAATTCATTTTATGTTAAATTAATTCATAGTATGAGAAAGAAAGACAAATAAAACTTCCGTCTTTTAAGAAAAAAACCCAATCTTCATTGTCCTAAGTGCAAATAAACCTGCTGAATAACAAAAAGTAAAGTCGGCTAATACCACAAAAAAAAGACATAAAAACAAAATGTTTTTCGATAAAAGCCCTTAGCTAAATCCTTTTGTAAGCAGCATTAAACTACTATCAAGAGCAGTTTTCCTTGGCTGCCCATCGCTGGCTGCTTTCTAAATAAGGTTAAGAAACCGGTAATGGCTAAATGGAGATTTATGGCGGGTTGAAAAAGCGCGTTTTTCTTTATTAATCCCAAACCTAATGTGTCTGAGACAGGGCCTTAAGAGCTTGGCAGTGGTGTAGAATAACAAACATTAACAATAATATATTTGTTTGTTTAGCTTGGAACGTTTTGGTTCAAAGTTAATGTATTGAATGATTTCGGTCATTATTTCTGTGATTAAGGAAGGTGCGGCTAATAAGGCTTGATCCTGATTGGCAAGAATCCAATATAAAATAATCGGTGTCCTTTAAGGCCACATTTACATGTAGACAATATACTCACAGATAGTGATTTAGGCTTGTAGTCGCGCGTAAGCTTGCTCGGTGTCACTAGTGTGACGTCATTTATAGTGAGGGTAGTTGTGCGGCACAAATAATAAAAATAGTTTAACTTAATCGTTAGTATATTTTGTAATAGATGTATACACCTACATTTATAACATTTCAGTAAAGTTTGATATTATTATTTGTGATTAAAATGTTTCATGTTTAAAAAATGTTATCATGGTCCAAGTATGATTTAAGTATTTAGTTTTTTATTACACACGTTATTAAGGCCTACCAAATTTAAACATTTATTAGCCTCCTTCATTTTATATCAACATTTTTTGGTTTTAGAACATAGTTTATGTTTATTTTTTAAAACGTTAACAAGTAAGTAATTTGAACTTATTTGCCAATTGAATTTTTGATATTTAGACCATTAAAAATATGATTCGAAACCCTTGAACATAAGATATTGCTTGACCCCTTGTCCCATTTAAACTTTTGACGCTTGTGTTGAAAAGGAAACCTTGAAAAAGCAAATTTTGCCACAAAATGTGCGCTTTCCAGGTGTAAATATTTGCAATAAAATTGCGAACGGAATGGATTTCTATTTTTTACTATTATATCTATAATAAAGCCCTTACTAAGTTTTAATAATCAAAAAGTTTTGCGCATAAAAGATACATACAATATATTAAATATCCAGCGGACCTTCCTCGGTTCAAAACGATTTTGCGAATGGCTTGAGTTAAAATTTTTTAAATATTTATAAATAAAGCCTTCTGATGAATTTTAATATTAGAGAATTTAGGGTTTCTTAAAGCCCTAGTCTTTTTTCGTCCCTGGGCCACCTCCTAATTTTAGACGTCAATTTTACTTTTGTTTATTTACGAAGCTGAAACTGGCTACTAAAATTACTAAATAGCTTGGATTTTAGTTTTTTTTTATATATTTATAAGCAAAGCCCTCTGCTAAATTTCGATAATCCAAAGATTTTGCGCATTGAAGTGATAAGCTTTATAGTTTCTCAGCTCTTCCTTTGTGTAAAAATTTGCAATAAATTCGCGACGGGCTTGGATTTTCATTTTTTACCTATTAATAAAGCCCTCTGTACATAAAAGTTATATTAAGTATATTGAATATCCAGCATCGCTTCCTCGGTGTTAAAATTTGCATTTGATGAATGGCATGGATTTAATTTTTTTATTTTTAAATATTTATATTGAAGGTTCTCTAATGAATTTTAATAATTAAAAAATAGGACTACTTATAGCCCTAGTTTTTTCGTCGTTGCGATGAGCCAACTCCTAATTTTACTCGCCCATTTTAGCTTTGTTTATTTACAAAGCGAAAACTGGCAACTAAAATTAGAAGGTGGCTACTAAAATTGGGAGGTGACCTGGGGACGAAAAAAGTAGGTCTCTATGAAGCCTCAAATTTTATTAATTGATAAATTTTGTCAGAGGGCTTTATTTATTAATATTTAATAGTAAAAACGAAAATCTATGCGGTTCGCAAATTTTGGCACCGAGGAAGCCCCGCGAAAACTATAATAGCTTTTGACTTAAATGCGCCAAATTTTTCGATTATCGAAATTTATCAGAGGAATTCATTTATAAATATTTAAAAGTTGAAAATTAAAAGCCAAGCGCTTTGTTTAGTCCCTGGACTATCTACTAATTTAAGTCACCAGTATCAGCTTCGTAAATAAACGAAGCTGAAACTGGGGAATAAAATTAGGAGATTTTGGGCGCAATTTTATTATTATTATTAAATATTGATATTTATCAGAGGGCTTTATTTATAAATATTTAATAGTAAAAAATTAAATTTCAAGCCGTTCGCGAATTAATTTCTAATTTTTCCACCGCGAGAGCGCCGCAAATATTATAATAGCTTATTGTAACTACAATGTGCAATTTTTTTAAATATCGAAATTTATCACAGGGGTTCATTTATAAATTTATAAAGGAGAAAATATAAATCTAGGTCATTTTTTTCATGACTAGGTCACCCCTAATTTTAGCCGCCATTTTTAGCTTTGTACATAAACGAAACTGAAACTGGCGACTAAAATTAAAAGGTGGCCCAGGGAAGAAAAAGAAGACTAGGGCTCTAGGGGATCCCAATTATTTTTAATTATTAAAATTCTTTGAAGGGCTCTATTAACACATAGTAAAAATAAGCAATTTGCAAATTTATTGCAAATTTTACATCGAGGAAGCGCCGCGAAAACTATAATAACTTATCACTTCAATGTGCAAAAGTTTTTGATTATCAAAATTTAGCAGAAGGCTTTATTTATACGTATTTTTAAGTGGATAATTAAAATCTAATTCATTTTGTTCCTGGGCCACTTCCTAATTTTAGTTGCCAGTTTTAGCTTTGTAAATACCTAAACGAAACTGAAACTGGCGGTGCTCTAGGGACGACAAAAACTAGGGCTCTAAGAAGACCTAATTTTCTTTAATGATTTAAATTTATCAGATGGCTTTATTTATAAATATGTAATAGTGAAAAATTCCAAATCCAAGCCATTCGCAATTCCATTTCCAAATTTTTACACCGAGGAAGCGCCGCTGGATATTTAATGTTATTATACTGCGTCATATCCGCAAGTAAAAACTTTTATCTTATCTTTTTAATGAAAATAAATGTGCAATAAACATGTTTTTATTACTTAACGCACTAGTTAGACTTTTTGTTTTCAATTATTTGCGCAAAATATAATTTATTGATTGTAAATTTTCAAATTAACACTTTTAAAGATAATACAAATGTTTTGGTTTTGGCAATGAGTTTTAAAATATTTGCGAGCTATGTATGTTATATTTATGTATTATAGATCACATGCGTGATATTTGTGAGCTATGTAAATAAAATCAAGAAAAAACCAAAATAACAACCTAAGGATTTTATTTAAAAAAAAATGTATGTACCACTGTAAACCAATTACCACAAACAAAATGTGGCCATTATCGAAGCCAAAGGCAACTGTCAGACTCTATATATCTAGCTTCATGAGCGTAGTCAGGTACAGGCAGGGGGGCAGCTTCCCCCTAGGTATGGACAAGATAAAAAAATTTGTTGGTGTTAAAATTATACGTAGATTTAAGGACTCCGCAACGATAAAGATATTAAAAATATACAGTGTGTTTCCTAATTGCAGCAAAAAAATTAAAGGCGCATATTTATGAGCCTATTCCTTACTACTTGACTCCAAATTAGCCGTTAAAGCCTATTTAAAACATTAAACTTTTAAAAGCAGAAGTATTAACATATGACATATGCTCGTACAATTAAAGGAAGATAAAATATATCGAGGTGCCATTTAAAATCACTAATTTTTGGGTAAACTGGTAGTTATAGAAATAAATCAAGGAATGTACGTGTGCACTAGCGTACCAAGGGAAGGGGGCCCCAAATAAAAAAAGTATTTCCCTTTTATCAGATCTCTTTTACCTGACGACTTTTTTCAAATAATATACAGTGTGTCTAAAAAGTTCGAAAACGCTCAAGTACCTCATAGAATTTTGAACCAAACAGGACATGAAATTCGGTCGTCCCTGGTAAAACCATACTCTGAATTCAGTGTTGATATGGGTGATATTGCCAGATCTTTAGTTCCGCAATAATAAATTTAATGATTTTAAATTTAAATAAGATAATTTTATTTTTTTATGTTATTATTGGATTCTTACTGTTTCTTACTGTACAATGTTACGGATGTCCAATTAAAAAAAATAATTTAAAAGCAATTTAAAAAGTTCCTTACATTTTATTCTTATAGCTTACTTGTAAACATTAGGCGTAAACAAAAATAAATGTTTTTTTTATAATAAGTAATTGATTTTACTTTTTATATACATACAATATCAAGTTATGTTAAAGTGTATCTAAGTAGTAACACAAAAAGAAAAATTATACAACAAAAATTTAAAATTTTTGTTATTTTTTCGCGCTATTTAAATAAGAAGTTAAAAAAAATCATAACCCATTTTTTTAAATTTTCCCAAAGGAGCATTCTCCCGAATTTGAATATCCCTGTATATTAAAGGGTATTTTTTTAAAGCTTTTATTATAAAAAGAAAAAGAAGACAAAGCAAACATTTTTATAAAGAATAACTTTTTTGAAAATATTAAAAATACAATGTTTTTTTTGCTGCTTTTTAAAAATATGTGGGAAGGAGGAAGAAAGAGGAAGCAAAAATCAAGTCTTTTATAAATTAAAGGAAAACAATAAAAAGAAGTGAGGACCTTTTTTTTCTCTTCAAAAAATTTGAGCCTCCTTAAAATTTTCTTTATTTCTTTTTAATTTTTGCCACCTCAGACATTTTTTACATTTTTCCTCGGGCCGGCCTATGGCCCCCCTTCAGAAAGTCGATATGACCGCCCCTGAATAGAAACCGCAGTTGAAGCCTTTTGGGACACTATGACATTTGTTAGCAGCGCCGTACACAGACGGGGGGTGCAATGTGGGCCCCTCACCCTCCCTCAGAAGCCCAAGAAAGACCTGTTAAAGGTGGGTTGTTTGGTAGAGGTGGCGCCTACGTAAAGTCTTTTTTGGTTGTTGCAAACCTCCCAAGCCGCTTTGTTTACTTATCGGTAGTCGTTTTTTTGTCGCTTTTTGCTATTGCCTCCCCTACCAAAAATCGCTTTTCGCGTACGGACCTGTTTGATAGTCATATTTTGCTTGCCGTTATTAAATCTAGTATAGTATTTTTATTTTTTTTATAAATAATTGAATGAATGCAATAAAAAAATTAGTCTACAACTTGTAAGTGTTTTAGAGGTTGTCAACATAAATTCTGGTAAAAATTTCGCAATGAAGGAAAACGTACAAAGTCGGTTTCGTTGCCTGCAGTTCAAGTATACATACATAACTTAATTTTTGCGGCTTTGTATACGAGTACCTCTGATGACTAAACTTTTGTTTGTTTTATTAACGATGCCTAATATTTTTTGAATTAGTGCCTTGTTTTCAAAAGTGCCACAAACCGAAAATCGGGTAATTTTTGTACATATTTTTGCAATTTTCGATCTAGATATCCATTTATTTCAGCTGATTGGCCTAGTTGCAACATTGTGGTTCTTAATCATCAATTTTAGGTGGAGAATCAATTCTAAAATGGTATTTACCATATGCAATCGGTTATGTTGACGTTTAAACAGTATGCCATTTTATTGTAAACATACATCAATTTTAGGCGATGAACCAATTCTAAAACGGTATTTACCAATTGGATATGTTTACGTGGCGCAGTAGACAGACCTTCGATCTTCGAAGCCAGAGGTCGACAGTTCGATTCCCAGCGGGGGAGACATATTTAAGTAGTAGTTATTACGACCGTGGTGGCACTACCGCGATGTCTAAAAGGTACTGTGAAATGCATAACTGCATGTTTCAGTGCTTGGACAACGTTGACGGAACAGGGGAACGATGGGTTAAACATCTAATAACCCGACACCCACGGTACTCTGGTATTTAGGCATATGCCTTCGTGGGATGTCAAAAAGATAAAAAAATAATGTATTATACGTCAAAGTTTTCACCAATTATTACCGCAGTTATAATTGGATAACGCCCAAAATTGCTAAATGTAAATCGTTAATGGGCAAAAATTCATTTTAGCTCAATATGTTCATATCGACGCATCGTTATGATGACAATAATAATGCGCGGAAAGTGCGTAGTCCTGACTACGTCCCATATATTCAGCAAGAAGGATTCGCCCCATAAATAAGTATTAGCAAAGACAATTATAGTTTAACTATACTAATTGTCTTTGGTATAAGGTATTTTTAAAAAAGTAATATTAACAAAGTATCGTTGATTAAACAGCATCCTGGTTTTTGTTTTTCAGCCAGCTGGGTTTTTAGTATGGTAGTTACAAATTAGGTAGCATGAGAAATCAAAGGTCTTTGTCCTTTTGTTTAATTTAAAAAAATCAGTAGATAATCAACTTATCATGTATAATAAGCAAATAATCAATTAGTCATGGAAAATATCTATTTATTTTCAAGGATGTTGTATTTCCATCGTGCTTTTTGATTGCATGGTTATTTTAAATACATCGCACGGATATGTTATATTATATTTATTTTTATTTTTGCAAAAAAAGCTTATTTATAATATTTAATTTATTATATGTGGTTCTAAACATAATCATTACAAAATTAATTTTGATTTAAATTATTAATTAATACCTTATTAATTTATATAAAATTTTCCATAAAAAACAAACCATAACCAATGCAACAAAGTTTGTGTATATTTTTAATAAACAAATGTAGTTTAGTCAATATTATAAGATATTACTAAGTATTATATAAATATTAAAAAGCTCGAAGTAAACATTACAAATATTTGAGGGACCTAGTTTCACAGCGTACAATCTCCATTTATACTTTTAATGCAACAGTGAGACAAATGTCCCAATAGTTTGATTTTTTAACACGCTTTTATTAACTTGGGTTGTATCCATCTATCTATCTATCTATCTATCTATGTAACGGAATCTTTTAGCCTAATTTTTACCAACTCCCAGCGATTCAATTTCTTTGAAACTTTGCACACGTATCAAGGACAGATGACAATGCAATAATTTAAAAACAGTATCCCGTCATTAACACGCTTTTATTAGCTTGGGTTGTATCCATTTATCTATCTATCTATCTATGTAACGGAATCTTTGAGCCTAATTTTTACCAACTCCCAGCGATTCAATTTCTTTGAAACTTTGCACACGTATCAAGGACAGATGACAATGCAATAATTTAAAAACAGTATCCCGTTATCCTGATTAGGACCGCCAGGATAAATAAATTCCTTTACAGATCCTCTGTGTCTCTTGACAAAATGGCGAAGGAATTTTTTAGTGAATAAACTGGAGCAATTATTTTTAAAAAAACTAATTGATATATCGAACTAAAAAATGAAAAATAAATAATAGTTTAAAAAAACCAAAAAACACGCTTTTATATGCAACCGAACTAAAAATTAGAAAATAATTTTTTCATTACAAAGAGTTTGTCACTTCAGAATAAAAGCGTGGGGTGCTTAATATATTAAATGTTATAATTATTCTATTTGCAAATATCTATGAGGGAAAAGTTCAGAAAAAAATAGTAAAATGCACCCCACGCTTTTACTCTGAAGTGACAAACTCTTTGTAATGAAAAATTATTTTCTAATTTTTAGTTCGGTTGCATATTCGGTTGTATATATCGGATTTCTTTTCCGAGCCAAAAAGTATTTTTCTCCTTCCAATTTATACACTTTGTATGTGTCCCAAATTCGACCCTCTCTGGAGTATTGTTCTCATGTCTGGGGAATGGCATCCCCTACAACCCTCAGCATTCTTGATGCCATTCAAAGAAAGGTCTGTTCGTCTAATTAATGATCCTTTACTTACTCAAAAACTTCCTTCTCTTGCCCCGGTTTGCATGTTCGGTTGCATATATCGGATTTCTTTTCCGAGCCAAAAAGTATTTTTCTCCTTCCAATTTATACACTTTGTATGTGTCCCAAATTCGACCCTCTCTGGAGTATTGTTCTCATGTCTGGGGAATGGCATCCCCTTACAACCCTCAGCATTCTTGATGCCATTCAAAGAAGGGCTGTTCGTCTAATTAATGATCCTTTACTTACTCAAAAACTTCCTTCTCTTGCCCATCGTCGAGCTGTGGAGATCTATCGCTCTTCTATAGATACTTTTACGGCTTCTGCTCCGACGAATTGTCCAGTATACGTCCCTCCTCTTGCGGTTCCCAACAGAGAAACTCGTGGTGCCGCGCGTATGCATCCCCATACGGTTCAATTGGACAGGCCCCGAACTTCCCATTTCGTTCGTTCTTTTATCCCTAGAGTTTCTAGACTGTGGAACCTGCTGCCAGCAGAGGTCTTTCCTTCCCCCCCAAATCTTCAAGTTTTTAAGTCCCGTGTTAACAAACTTCCTCTTACCCTGCTTAAGACACCCACGGTACGTTAGTATTTAGGCTTTCAGCCTTCGTGGATTAATCCAAAGATAAAAAAAAATATATAAAAGCGTGTTTTTTAGTTTTTTTAACTATTATTTATTACCTTTGAATTTAAATAAATCACATTTTAGGTCATAAGTATATCCATAACAGAGTGTTCAAAATTAAAAAGTATCGCATCACAATCACATTTAACTTATAGATTGCTTTGTTCATTTTTTATTAGATATAACACAACAATCTAATGTTGAAGATTGTGAACTAAATGTAGACTATTTAAAAGCTAGACTAGAAATTACTTAACCAATATCTCATCGAATACAATATCTTTGGTAGAGATTAATTCAATAGTAAAAAGCCACAAGCGTCATACAAGGACGGCAATCAACTATCGCTGTCTAAGCGCGTCGTTTAAGAAGTGTGCGAGTAACAAATAGTGAAATAATTGAAAGTGAGACTAAAGTGATGACCGCCTGGTATTTTTAATATCGACGTTAAAGCTTCCGGTACACAGGAGCGGCGACGGAGCAGCAGCGGGACATCGACACGTTTTAATACATTGAATCCTTGCCTAGTGTCACGTCGCGTACGTCGTTCTTCCCGGCATGTCACGGACGTGTTTATATGACATTGACGCGTTGACGTCCCGCTGTTGTCCCGTCGCCGCTAGCTGTGTGTCGAAAGGCTTTAAGTCTACCATCAAAAAATAGGCGAAGCTATATTTGTTATGTTTTTATACTTTAATGGGCAATATGGGCATACACACGGTCGGTCATGCCTTTAAGCCTACCCTGAACTACATGATTTTTTTAATTTACTCTGGATACGCTACGCCCATCGATTTTATTATTTGTCTGATCAATGCCCCAGATTAATCAGAAGATTGGTGCGATCTGGTAGCTAGGACTTACCGAATTATTTTTCAGCTTTTAGCACAATAAGACCGTTTAACATAATTTATTTTACATTAAATATTGAACTGTATTTATTGTGATGCCAGTTTATTGTAAACACACATCAATTTTAGGTAAAGAACCAATTCTAAAACGGTATCTACCACCCATATAACATTTTTTGCCGGCGTTGTACATTTAATTTACTGGCATTGCCAACACTCTTTAATGGCAAGGCATTGGCAAAAGGTATTCAAAAAGACGCGAAAGTGGGCAATTGGCCGTTATTAGGCCACGTGTTGCAGATAAAGTGATGGCATCCGTCATTAATAAGTTATTGGCAAAAAAATGCGTTTAAGATGATGGCATCCATCATTAATAAGTTATTGGCAAAAAAGATAACAAAGACACGAAAGTGAGCAAATGCAGATACTCCCAAGCAGCAAGCTGACGTCTTATTGACGAAAATTGTCGCATATACTTTTTTTAAAGCTAAAATGATGCGATATTTTATTTGAAAATTAAAATAGGAAAAAACTCCTTACTGCATGCAATTTCCTTGCAATGCAAAGTACCATCTCTCGGAACACTGTCCAACTTGGAGATGCACATTTTTACACTAGCCGAAGATATTTCTTTCAAAGCTAAGTGAGATCACCTACCGCAGACCGCTCTCGAATTATTTTTATCTAATGTAGAGGTGTGACTGCGATCGCAGTCGCTGCTACCAATCACCGGTTATTAACAAATCATTTTGGTAGCTGCTACTTGCGCCTGGCGATCGCAGTGAAAAAATCACTCTTTAATATTCGCAGTTCGCAGAGGTGGCGCTGCCCGTAACCACAACATTAAACGGCGACTGCGATCGCTGGACGGTGATTGTGATTGCGATTCAGTAATTCTAACCTCTTGTTTACGTTAGTGAAATGGGATGCGAATTGGCTTGCTTACCGGATAAAAACTATTTTTTTATCAATTTGATTTGTTAATAATTCTATCGCGAATGGGTTGCCCAAATAATATGATCAAAGCTATAAATGTTTATAAAAAAATTAAGATATTTGATATACTTCGTGTAATGTCGGTTTTTTTCTATATACATTTACTTATATGCCAATGCAAATTAGTAATTAAATTATATGTTATGTATATTAAATGACAGAATCTATTTAAAAATGATATATTTTTCTCCATTCAATTTTAACAAGGTTATCTATATGACTTTATTTATGAAAATTTAGCATGTTTCCGTAAGAGTGATAATATCACAGTTTTCAGTAGCAGCTACTTTTAGATAGCAGTAGCAGCGATCACCGATATCAAAAAATCACTGTTAAGCCCACCGCTAATCTAATGGGTACGGTTTAGATTATAAAAAGCGAAGATTGCAGAAACGTAGTAGTTTATTGTCCATTACGCCATCTATCGGTATGTCAAAAACTATTAAATATATTTAATATTTTTATTAACACGTCTTTTATTAACTTTTAATAAAGTTTTAAACAAAATGTTTACAGCTCCTAACAGTCTACTTGAATTTCTTGCTTTCTCGACTAGCCATCACTAATTAATCACACAACACACACTTATTAGGTAATGAATACATTTAATTATGACTATTAAAAACTCTTTTCTTTAAAAAGAAACTAAAAAGCTAGAAAACCACGTAGAAAACAAATGCACAAAGCGGTCACCTTCGGTCGAAATTAACCTAGCTAATTTTACCATCATTTTATTTTTATTCGCTCCAAAATACATAATAAACATTTTGTTTGACCTAATTTTTATTTGCATGATTTTTAACAATAAAATGTTATGAAAAGGCCATTTCCTTTAAATTATGTAAAAACACATAAAATAATGTTGTTTAGCTGCCATTATAAATAAAACAGATCAAAAAATTGCTTTAATGTTAGTTAAATACCAATGTTAATAATATGGTTTAAAAAGTATGAATATGCGTTGAAGGTTTGTCTTCAAAAATCCAATATTTATTTGCCTGCAACAAAAAAGCGTGCTTTATTTAATCAGGATTGGTATGCCGCCATTTTTTATGCTTGCCGGCAATTCGCCTGCATGTAAAATTTATTGGCAATTAAGTGTTTATTTAGGGTTGACTTTTTAATGCGTATAAGATGTTGGCATAATATTGCCATCAATTGCCAATGCTTTACCATCAATGCCAATATGAAAAATGTACATTGCCGGCAAATAGTGTTTGCTGGGCAATAGGTTATGTTGACGTTTAAACAATGTATTATACGTCAAAGTTGTCACCAATTGTTACCGCGGTTATAATTGGTTGAACGCGTAAAATTGATGATATTTTTGTAATAAGAGTTACATAAGAAAAACTATTGTTAAAAATGCAACTTAGTTAAACCGACTAAACAATGAAATTTCAATTTATTTAAATATTATATTAAACTTAAAACAAAATTATATTATTCTTAAGACACGGAAACGTAACTCTATTAACTATTATTAAGAAGTATGGTTAAGATATTGGTTATAACAATAATTCTTTAAAAACTTCTTAAAGTTCCACAAAATATTTGTAGTTTTAGTTCTGGTTATTAACATCCACCATTCTTCCCTAGCTTTTACGTTTTTTTGCTTTTTTCTTTCATATAATGCAACAATAACACTAACGCTACCACGTAAAATTAAAAAGTATAAAAGAATTTTTCAAAATTTGCAAGATGAATCATTTAATAATTAGACCCTTGTCGTTCTTTTAATTAACGTATGGATTTTTCCGAGTGTACGATCTTTTTAAAGGCTTTTTTGACATAAATCTTATCAATATTCCCATTTATTTCAGTCTTGTCTCTGTTTCAGTATTTCATATGCATCTCCTCAAGATTTGTATATATTATACTGCAAAAACATGATTTTATATAAAAAAATGACTCATCGTTTTTTCCCGTGTGGTCTTTATAATTAAAAAATATATTGATAAATTAAGTAGGTGCACAACAGGTATGCCGACTTTATAAATCAGAATTTAATTTTAGTGTTAGTAATAGTATTAACCTAATGTGACTAATGCTAATGCTAATACTAAATTTAAATTTTGATTTATAAACTCGGCCTTAATTTTAGCCATTTTTGTTGCAATAAATAACTAAATTAAATAAAATAATAAGTTATGAAACTTGATTAAAAAGGGGTTCCTGTTTTAACCTATTTATGGCACATGTCTATTTTAGTTTTCAGTTTTGGATTTTAGAGAATTTCAAGGTTGTTTCTTAAGACTAGAAAACTAAATTTGATTTAGAAGGAACAGTTTAAAAATGTAAATTCGGTGCTCTTTGATAAGAAAAAAATCACAAAAAAGTTTAAAGCAAATAAATCGGCATGCTTGTCTTCGCGGCCCCCTTTGCTATATTTCTTTTATGATATGCCGGTTGATGCAGCTGGTCATCGCACTATGGAATAGAAATTAATTTTTTGGTCAAAATTATGAAACTTACAATCTAACTTAAAATGAGGTGCTTTTACTGGAAAAATATTATAAATTATTACAAATGCTTTTTGGAAACCTAAAACTTATTATATGTTATTATAAATTTACACCCCACAAAATAACATTATTTTTTATTGTACAAAATAAATTAAAATGTCAGCTTCTTTGGTTAATTTGGTAGTATTCTAATCAGTAATCCGATGATTATTATCTCATATGATATACAGGGTACGACAATAGGTATGATTATTTTAAATGGAATACCCTGAATATTATATCACCACCAAAAAATCTTTTAAAGTGCTTTAAAAAATACTACATTTGATGTGTCTATCTCAATTAGTTTCGGAAATATGACCATCCAAATCTGAAAAATAATTTTAAATTATTCTTAAAAGCGTAATAGAGATACATCTTCCCAACTATTTTTATTTTTTAACGTATAAAATAAATAAAAACACTATTTTGTTGGGTAGAGTCTGTAGAATCCATATCTTTCATTAGAATGCTTTTATCTTTTAGGATATACAGTGTAGGACAAAACATATTAAATTTTAAAATGGAAAACCTTGTAAATTATAAAAAATCTTGTATCTGTCCTTACACTCAGAAGTAGCAAAAAGTAGGAAGGCAATTGTAAGTACAAAAACTGATAAAGAAAAAGGTAAAAATCCTTGACAAAAATAGCGAGACTTCGCGAGACTGCATCGGAAACACAACAATAGCTCTTATTATTTAAACTCTTTTACTTTTTTAGTAAACA